>VDFB02000013.1:145944156-145988862 GCA_007258455.2 Sequoia sempervirens
TTAAGAGAAAAATGTGAAGCATTGGACAAGTCGAAAAGTTTCAAGGCTATGGAAAAAAATGTGAAAGGTCTAAAAATCAAGTGCCTGAGATTAGAAAAATGTGGTGAGTTCATTTCTAAGGAGTTCAAATCTTATTGTGAAGAGCATGGAATTAAAAGACAATTATTTGCTCCCTGAATCCCTCAATAGAATTTATTTGCAGAGAGAGAACGAAAAAATTATGGATGCTGCCAGAACAATGATGATGGAAGGAAATGTGTCTCAGATGTATTAGAGTGAAGTGGTAAGCACTGTTGTGTATACTTTGAACTGGTTCAATGTTAATGGTAATTCTGGTAAGACCCCTTATGAGTTATGGTTTGGTCACAAGCTTACTGTTAAGTATTTCAAAATATTTGGAAGCAAGTGTTATATCAAGAGAGATGATGATATAGGAAAATTTGATTCAAGAAGTGATGAAGGAATCTTCCTAGGTTACTCCACTAAAAGCAAGGCCTACCAATGCTATAGCAAAAGAATGAGAAAGATGGTTGAAAGTGCAAAGGTCAAAGTTGATGAGGACTCTATCAAATCATCCAAACATCATAGTTATGATTCAGATGAAAACATTACAAGACAAGGGAATAATACTCAAACATAGAATCTACTTCAGATTATTCCATATGTTTCGATGAAGCAACCTCAATTTGTTTTGGTAAATCAAGTCAATCAGGAGGCACAAACAAGTGCAACTGTAGAAGAAAGATCAAAAGAGTTAGAAGTTCAAGAATCTCCCAAAACTCCAAGGTATGTAAGGCTAAATAATTCTAAATACCAAATCATAGGAGATAAGAGTAAAGGAGTGCAAACTACAAGAAAAATTGCAAAAGAATATTGTTTGATTTCTAAGATTGAACCTAAGAATATCACTAAAGCCTGTCAAGATGAACATTGGTTGGAAGCTATGAAGGAAGAGTTGACATGGATTGAAAAGAATGATACATGGCTACTGGTTCTGAGACTCAAAGACAAAATTGTGATTGGTACTAAATGGCTATTTAGAAACAAGCCGAATGAAGAAGGTGAAGTGGTCTGGAATAAAGCGAGACTAGTATGTAAAGGGTATTCTCAAATGGAGGGTGTTTATTTTACAGAAACCTTTTCCCCTGTCACTAGAATTGAAGTTGTTAGATTGTTTATTGCTTATGTTGCATACAAGGACTACAAAGTTTATCAAATGGAAGTGAAGCCAACATTTTTGAATTGAGAACTAGAAGAAGAAGTGCACATTGAAGAAGAAGTCAAAGGAGGAGAAGTGCATTGTGAAAAATATTTCTAGGGAGAAGAGCCTTGTGGGGAGAAGTGTAGTTGAGAAGAAGAAGTCAGTGTGTTGGGTTCATTGTATTTTTCACATCATGTGTTGTCATCAATGCCAAAGGGGGAGATTGTTCGATTTTGTGGATTTAGTTGCTAATATGTGGTTGTCATTGATGTCAACACTATTAGCATGTGGTATATTAGTTGATGTATATGACGAGGATATTGAGAAAATTGTAAGAGAAAGTGTTCTAGGTTCTTAGTGGAACTGTGTAGGTCATGAAGGTGTCTTGTTCTAAATGTTAAATATTAGCTAGTGTGGATTAAAGGTTCTATTGTTGAATGTTTGTATATCATCTACCGAAAGTTTTAGAGGTCTGCATGAAGTTTTGATTATGTTGTCATCTGATACTATTTCTATGGTATCTGTTAGTGTTCCTAAATGAAGATTGTGTTATTCTAGTAATTACAGTTGTTGTAGATGCTTATCTATTGTTTAATGGTGTTTTTTGATGTCTCTAGATCATTCTCTATCTTTTTGGTACGTTCACATTACTTGGAAAGCTCGTGGTTGAATATCTTTTCTTGCACATGTTTGGGTTTTCATATTCTTGGCCAATATGTTTAGTGGTAGCGTGTTGTGCATCTTTGTGGTGAAATTAATTAAAGTATTTTTTGTGTTGGAGATGTTAATTTGGATCTCAAATATGTTGTGGCTAACCATGGTGGATCTACATTGGAAATTTATTTGTGAATTTGGGCCAACGTTGAAAATATGTTTTATTTTTCTGGCTGACTAAATTGTGAGGAAATATCATGTTGTAGATATATAAGAGAAATTGGTTGAGAAAAGTTAGTGTGTGCATAAGTGTGAATGTATGCTAGAGAAATTGTAAATGTTTGAATAGTGTTTCTATCATTTGATTGCAGAGTAGAGAGTGAAGAAGTTTGAGCGAAGTGTGAAGAAGGTTTTTTGTGCTTAATTGGAACTGTAATCGGGCTTGTGTAGAAGCTATTATTTTAGTTCATACTTTGTGGATCTAATCCACATTTCTGTATTGTTGGATAGTGATTCCTCTTTTGTATTAGAGCGGTGAGCTCTAGGAAGTGTGCCTGAATGCATGTGCATTCCCCTTATTGTTTCTCATTATACTTTTAACAAAGTATAATCTTGTGGACTAACATCCACTGTGTTTTTTCCCCTAACAGGGTATGCACGTAAAAAAAGTCTTGGTGTTCTTTGTCTTTTTGATGTGTTAATTGCTTGTGGTTAATTGCTTATTCATTAGATCTGAGATTAAGTTGAGCTAAGTAAAAAAAATTTAAGCTTTTGTCACAATTGATTCACCCCCCCTCTCAGTTGTGTGTCCTTGTTTTTCCAACATTATCTAGGTTTACATCTAGGTCAAGATGATAATTTGAGGCTCAAAAGTGGTCAAATAGATATAGTCACCACTCTATGAAATAGAGATAGCTTTCTATGCAATAGAGGCATAGTTTGACAAGAAACTACAAAGAAGCAGTTCAGGATGATGCACAAGCACCATGGGATAAAAAAAGGTGCACTTTGATAGTTTGGCATAGATCACACTACTTTCACACTTCACCTAAAATATTTTTTCTCTCCTTAATGAGAAAAAATAGAGGGCGCCCTTATTTCATTTAATTTGCTCTTTGATGTTGATACATTGATTTCTCAATGCTCTAGCATAACCTTGATATCATTTGTTGGTGATAGATTAAAATAACAATATATAGGTATATGATAGTTTGATAAGTGTGATTGAGTCCTCCATCCATGCATCATTTTTATTTTCTTTTCTCTTTTGGAGAGGGATTTTTTCCCACAAGGTTTTTCTCCTTTTCTTTGGTTGTGAGAGATTTCTTTTTGTAGTTGTAAATGGGTACCTAACATGGTTGTGTAGTTGGGACCCATACTACATTTTAATTTTTGCATTTTCATTCTAGCTAAGTTGCACTTAAGGGGGGTGTTAGAGTAAATTGCATTTATTGTCTTAATTTTTAACTTAGGGACATTACATTTAGAATAGTTATGCATTCAATTATTTTTAGGTATTTTTTCCCATACTGGGAAGTTTCTTACCCACCACCTATTTCACAGCTTTAAAATCCTATACCATATGTAGATTATTCATCTCATTCTATTCACTCCTTATTTGGTGAAATGGTAGTGTTGGATCTCTCATTTCTTATGAAGGTTTTTTGTAGTTGATATTTCTTGGGTTATTCACTCTAACAATAAGTGATGATAATGAAGGATGAGAACCTCTAGATATAGCATCTCGAAGAGGTAAAATCAATGGAAAATCTAATAATATTGAAAGAGGCTTAGGGTTTGGATCAAAGATGTAATCATGTGACAAGTGACACATGAAAGATAGGATCTAGGTTTTTACATTGGGATAAGGATACAAATCCTTATGAGAATGGCTAGGATTAAGAGGTTAAATGAGATGAGCAGATAAGATGAAGTGTTAGTTTGACTTTTGGCTAGGTGTCTAGGTTCAATGAATTTAGACAAGGAGTTAGGAATGTGAAGGGGACACTTGTCACATGAAGAAAAATTTAGATTATGATCCATGTCAATAAAATAAAGGGATAAGATTAGATGGACAAGGATAGAAGATAAAGGAGAATTAAATAAATAAATAAAATATTTATTTAATGGGATGATGTGAAGGGAAAATAATTAAATAAATAGTGAATATTTAATGATTTAATGGATTAGAATAAAGACATGAAGTGATGTGAATGATTAAATAAACAATAAATATTTATTTAATTAAAGGATAAAGATACCTGCTAAAATTAGGTGTGGATGGGTAAGGTCATATTTTAGGTGTCTAAAAATATTTTTAAATAAAATCGTAAGTGAATATTGTGTATACTTTTGTTATGTCCAACTTTATTAATATTCTATGAAATTATTTCAATTTTAAATAATGTTTTGTAACTCAACTATTATTATTTGAAATGATATTTATCTCTTGATTATAAAACCATCTTGTTTTAGAAAAAAATATGGAAGTACGAGCATTACATGGTTTTTTTTAATTTTAATAATAAAATTTAATTAATTGTGGAAAGTTGTAAAGTGATAAGATGTTAGAAATTTATGGACTTATAACTTTTGAGATTAAATACATCTTTTTATTTTAACAATATATACATAAGTCTAATGTAATGATAAAGGTCATTTAATTATCTTACCTATATGTGAATGTAGATGGAATAGTGGATGTCTTATCTTATATGTGAATGTAAATGAATTTTTTCCAAGGGGAACTATATATAATATAAAAATAGTGAAATAAATATGTTTTGACATTCTTTTTCTATTTCTTTTGAAAAAAGAAGAAGAAAAGTCTTAATAAGACTAAAAGTAAAATGACAATTTTTTGGTGGTACGTATACACCATCATTCCACTCAAACATCACACTTTTCAACAACCAAACTCTACCAGAAGGTGTTAAACAATTATCCTACATACTATTGACCATTGAATGGACAATACTTAAAATCATCATAAAGTCATACAAAAAATTAAGATTGGCATAACTTATCTTTGACATTCCATTTTAAAAAGAAAAACATAATATTAAAAATGAATATAAAATAAATAAATTCTATTAACAATTCAACAATAACTAAAATTTAATTAATAATATAAGATAAAATTTAGGTGTTACTTTTTACTCTTAAAATCTTAAAATAACATCTAAATTACATCAATAATAGTTACTCATTATACACCAATCGAATTGCAAAATTTTAATGGCTAGGATTGCATTTTATCTTGGCTTTTCCACTTATCACTCTGGTTGGTAGCCTGTACCACCTTTACCGAATATACTTGTACTCTCCTCCTACAAATGCTTTTATTGCAATCAACACCTTCAAAAGCTTCACGTAACTATTTAATAGGTGCATTGGATTCAACCAATACAAGATAGAAGAGTACAAATGAAGAAAAATCTTAAGCCATTATACGCCTGTAAAAATCTCAGTCATGGCAATTGGACACTGCATAAACACATTCTAATTGGGAAACAAAAATCTATCTGTCGTTTTGAAGATCTGGCTGTAGTTTTCAATATATTTTTAGCGTATAGTCTTTTCATTTAAAAGCCATCATTTCATATTTTAGTCGAATAGTTTCAGAAGCGTTTTACAGTGGTAAAGGTGATTGTACATATAAAAATTAAAAAATATAGCAGAACAATTTTTATTTTTATTACCGTTATACAATAAACTGTTTAACTTTTATTTACTAGAAAAGTTATTGTTCAATTTTTAGATCTCAAAATATCATAATTTGATAATATATACTAATGTTTAGAAATAAAATTATTAAAAATAATATATAAATGTATAATATCTATTATACTTTTTAAAGTAAAAATAAAATAAAATAATTATTGAAATAATGAGTGATGGTTTTCCAAAAATTAAAATTTAAAATTATATATATAAAAAAAGTAAATAATGTATATAGTCCGAAGGGGTGGCATAGTTGGTTAAGGGTTTTGGGTTCATCTCATGTAGGTCCCAAGGTTGATTCTCTCCATCGCAGTTTGAAGGTTGTCTCGTTGTTCGAGCCATTAAGTGACCCCCAAAGGACTAGTCTCGCCTCAATTCGCCTCCTCCTCCCCCAAAACCTGACATAAAAAGTAAGACTAGGGAAAGGGTGGTTGAGATCACTAGGTTGACTCACAAGGCCTACGTGAACCACAAATGCATGGTCTGAGATACCTCTTAGTCATATATAAAAAATAAATTAAAAAATAGTGTACATAAAATAAAATCAACTATTTAATGAGGGACTTTCTATAGAAAGATTTAAGGGATCAATTCAAATTTATTTTATTAGCTTGAAATAAAATATGTGTAAGTAGGGGAGGAGCATTAGGGATTAAAGATGCTCAAATCTTCAATAAGCTTTGCTGAAAAAACTAGTATGGAGGTTCATTTCCTTTCCTCAAGAATCTTGAATTTAAATTTTGAGAGCTAAATATTGCAGAGCGTACTCATAAGTATGTTAAAACTGATCAATTTTCCTTTAGATTCAATCATTTCGGATGGAATGAAGTTTTCTACAAAGATGATTGGGAACAAAGACTTTGAAACATTGAAGATGGTTTGTTTTTTTCAAAAATATCAATGGTTGACTAACACTCATTTGAAAAATGTTAATAAATTTAGGGGTCTCTTTTATCTACCTTATGACTCCATGGGGATTTAAAGTCAAAGATTACGAGGTATAAAACATTGAGATTTGTGGTATGTCTAGATCTTAGAAACATCAACCAACTAACCCTAGGGCTGAAAAAGGGCTCATCTTAATCTAGATGTATGTTATCACATAATTTTAGGGCTATTTGGAATCTCGGCAATGATTATTTCGGTTTGAATCTTGAAGGTTACGCAAGTTGTATAATCAAGGATGGTTGTAAAAACTATTCATATCAAAAATTACTCAAATATTTTATTTCCATTGGAAGTAAATTTTGAGATCTAAAGGGTGACCTAGAGCTAAGGGTTTTATATGGTTGGATTTTCATCAAAAGCTTCTAACTTGGGATCAAATTCAAGAAAAATTCTTTTGGAATAGGTAGATGTATTATTTATTTGAATAGGAAAGAAATAACAAACATCTTCTCTTTCTTTTTTATTATTGCATCAAAATTTAGAATCATTTTTTAACTCCATTAATATCAATTGTTTTTTTTTAAATCTTTATACATGATCAAATAATATCTTAGATATCTCCTACAAACTTAAAATTTCTATATGAATTATAGAGATGGCTCCAAGTATCATTGTTTGAAATATTTTCCTCAAAAGAAACAATAGAATTTTTAAATCCAAGGAAAAGTCCTTAGATAAACTATGGAAGGAAATTATACATGTTTGTAATTTATTTTCTAAGAAAATTAATAAATAAGAACAAAGGAGCTAGTCCAGTAGAGATAACAATCCTTAAAAAATGGCTAAATGTTTTTTATCCTTTGCAAAAGGAAATGCTAAAGAGAAGAAGATAAATTAGAGTATGACTTTGTGGTCCCAACCTTTAATAGGATGAATAAAACACAATTTTTTTGGAGCTTAAAAAAATGAGAAAATTTTGGAGGAGATTTAGATCCGTAAAATTATAAAGGTGAGGTTTTCAAATTAGGGATTCAATTTTTCAATTTAATAACAATATTTTGTTTAAGATGGAATCCTTTATTCTTAACCTAAAATAGAGAGTTATGACTAAATCTCTTATTATCATCAAAGGGAACTAAAAAGTGATTATAAATAGTTTGAAGTTCTAAAAAGCACATCGATAGATGATTTATAGTCTTCTTTTAGATGTTATTGATCATCTACACAAATTTTCAAAATTTAAAATTATTTATATCTTTCATGAAGGAAATTGGGTGGTGGATTGGTTTGCTAACCTCATCCTAGAAAAAATTATCATGATTATCTAACAAGAAGAACTACAAAAGTATTGAATTGAGGTTTTCATCATCACCAAGTTATCTTCTAAGGCACCAATACTAGTATAATTTGAATTCAAAGATGAATCTCATTCTTCTAGAATATAGAATCTTCTATCACAAGAAATTACTATATTAAAGAGAATATTGTTAGAATTATCTAATAGGTCATAAAGAGTGGACCTCCAGCATTTTCCTATGACCTTCAATAAGATTCATATCCATTCATGTTGAAAAAGGTCTAGAAAATGTTGAAGAATAGGCTACTAATCATTAAAAGAACTATGTTGATCATTATTAGCCACCGTTCTTTGAGGTGCAAGTAAGTGGATCCCATGATTACCATAACCAAAATAAAGTAGATTTTAAGATGGGGTAGTACTATCAAAGCTAGTCTTTCTTTTACCCTCCAACATTAAAGAAGGAAACCTATTCACATAAATAGCAGTAGTAGGAGATGGAAAATTTCCTACCATAATATTATAATTCTCACTCCTCCTACCTCCACCCATGATTCTAAGGATCTTATTAATCCCATCTATCATACTAACATTTTAAAGAGTGAGATTTAAGGTAACAAAATTCTTATGTGCACAAGAGTTATATTTTCTCAAAGTAGCAACAAAGGAACTAGTTGAGCTTAAGGGGCCATCTGTAATTAATAACAAAATAGTATAAGTTCAAGATAATATGATGAGTATAATAGTTAGCATATTAATAACATAGTTAGATCAAGAAGACTAAAAATATATCTAAAGACAAATTATCAATGTTGTTCCAAAAGAGAGGAAGTATAGATCACCATAATTTTAGGATAAGAGGATGTTATAATAAATATTTATAGAGAAAGGAGAAAAAAGTAAAATTTTGAATAGAATAAATAGGTTATAAAATAACCCAAAAAATACATATCATTCTTTCAATAACTCCAATTTATAAAAGGAACATTAGTTATCATCACTAAGAGGTAGAAAATCATGAATTCATATTATCTAAGAATATAAATAACACAAATTTATTTAAATAATCTATCAAATCCATGGCCATTGCAATAAAAATATCACACAATAATATAAACACAATCTAAAGTAAGAAAACCATGGTGATAATTAGAATTTAAATTAAAAAGTATAAAAGAACTCCTGACTCTAAATTAAAAAATAGTAGAAATAGAAGGAATAAATTTTAACCATGAGTTAGAAACCTTAAACCTCAAACAAAATAAAAAATACGACCTTAAGGGTATGTGTAGGATCATAATGGGCCAAAAAGTGGCGATATGATGGGTATTTGTAGGGTATGTGGCTGATGACTTTTTTTTACCCAAAATTAATGAAGCGAAAAGGATTTTTAAAGGAGATTCTCAAATTTCCACCAATATAAATTATGCTTTTTTAATTTAATAAATAATTATTATTCATTTTTATTTGAATTACAACTAAAGTCCTGATTGATAGGTTGATTGAAAAACATCTATAGCTTTCAAACGGTATGACATTTTTTGAATTTGAAATATGTGTCACATTCTATGCTTCAGTATACTATAGGATTTAAAAAATAAAATTGAATTTCATGAAGTTTTGACCAAGTTAAGGTGGTTAGGCGTCACGAGTTTTTATATTTTTAAAAGTTGTATTAAAAATCATAATTAATTATTTACTTGGAAAAAATTACAAACAAATATGCATCACATCGGGACATGAGTCCTCTACTTATATCTAAAATATTATTAAAAAATATTATCATTTTTGTGGATAGGGTGGTCAGATAGACACCTACTTATTTTTTCCCTGAAATTTAAGTACTATTGCATTGAAATTTAAAAATTTCACCAAATAGATTTTGTTTTAAAAAAAATAAACCTAGTATTTTAGAAACTAAATTCAATTTGCTACAAATTCTATTCTTACATATTTTTGAAATAATATAGATAACTTATTCAAATTTTTATGTCAAGTTTCCTAACTCTGATTTTTCTAATTTTGTTGCCACATAAGGGCCTATTTTTTCCATGATGATCCTACACATACCCTTAATATTTATTAAGAAATAACTAAAACAAACATCCCAATGCTAACAAAAGGGTACCATCTACAATCTTCAAATAACTTCTATGATACAATAAATTAGGATAATTTTAAGGTATGTGAGTAATAAATGACAATATACACACATTATATTTATCTCACACTAAATAAGTACAACAAGTACACTTCAATTAAGTTTCAATAATAAAAATATCTCATAAGTACGTAGCTAGTACTCAACAATGAAGATAGCATAATTACATAACCAAGATATATAAGGGATGAAAACTACCACATTCATTAATTATAAGAATATAATAGTCCATGAATAAAATCACACATATGAAAATGGCCCAAAAATAGTCCATATTATAAATAATATGCAAAGAAATCCAAGCTCAACTTTGCATGTTAATCCTCCAAGGTCCCATGCTCATGTTGTTAATCAAGTAAAGGTTTAAGCCCAACATTAGGATGTCCATTTTTTATCCATCCATTACTTAAAGTAAATAAGGATAATCCAAAATCCAAAGGTTTGGTAGAAAAAAAGCTAATGGTTATCTTATTTAGTTCATTATTTTATTAACACATAATCCTATGCATTAAACTATGAATCCAAAAATCTCAAATAAATTGACTAGGTTTCATAATACATGTTCTAAATAATATGCACATTTCAAGGGTGTGAATGCAAGGGTGTGAATAAGACAAATATAATTATCAAGTCCTTTAAACCTTATAAGGTTTGACTTAGTACAACACACCAAAGAACACATAGAAAATCCAAATGAAGTTATATGGTCACATATCATACTAGAAAATATATCTTCATGTGATGCTATATGTCTTACTAATAACACATTCCCAAAGAATGACTGCATGCATCCTTTAAACCTTTTCACAACACAAGTATCCAAGCATACTAATTGTAGTGTCAAGAAAAGGGATCCTTTAACATTTTTCACATTTGTTTGGGTCCTTCTTATGGATTTTGGCTTAATGATGCCTTGATTTAGTGTTGTAATGTGGATAACACATTCACATTAGGTCTTGGGCCCTTGTGAACAAAAAAGATTCAAATGGTACCTTACCTAAGTTTTGTAAAGTGTTGCAACACACTTCCACACTTTTCTAAGGTCTTGTTAATAAAATAACCTCTTTTCATCATTTACCAAGTCTTGTTTCAAAGTGTTGTAAAGTATTGTAACATAATTTCACACTATTCTAGGCTTCTCATTAATAATTGTGATTTCTTATGCTTTAATTGGCCACATTTTTCATCCACGAGCCTTATGTATATTTTTGAGAATAATTTCGACGAATATCATTTAAAACATCAAAATCCTAAAACCCACCTTGAAATCCTAAGGTGGGACTCATTTTCCATTATGGGTAAATGAGTCCCCTTAGGTGGGACCCATTCACCCAGGGTGGTGAATGAGTCCCCTTTAACTCAAAATTCAAATTTAATTCAAAATTCTGGTGGTTTTTTATTCTCTAAGATCTAAGCTCAGCCTATGATGTAATTTCGAGAATTATATTGCATAATTGAGTATAAATACAAGCTTCTTTCCCTCATTTTCATACCTAGAAAATTTTGCAAGCATTCATGCATATAGTTCACAAGAGCAATTGAGCATTCAAGGAATTTCCAAAGCAGATTATCAAGCATTCATGAGATTCTTCAAGTGTCATTCATCATGTCAAAGATTTCTTGCATCATATTTTTTTAGAGCTAACAATTGTGGTGTAGGATTTGTAAGCATTGCATTCAAGATCTATCAACATCACGCTAGAGTTCAATTCCACGTCCATTAGAGCCATTATCTACATGTTTGCAAAACCTTATTGCTAGGTTTTGGTGAGTTGCAACATCATTGTCTATTCATTGATCATTCTCCATTCTATTTGATTTCATTTCGAGGGTTTAATTTCCAATAAGGGGTTTGACCAAGGCAATCCCCTATTCACTAACCCCACAACATTTTTACCTCTTCTTATGTGTGATTTGCAGTGATAGGTTACATATTTACCAAGAATTTAAGATGGAAAAAGTGATCAAAGCAAGTAAAATTTGTCAAAGTCCTAAGAGAAGCTTGGAGAAGACCTATAGGCCAAATTTTGTAGTTTCCAATCCGAAAACCAACCAGGAAGAGTAGAGCAGACTGAGGGCTACAGTTTCCTATTTTGTATTTCAAAAAATCTATAAGTGGACTGATAGGCCACAATTGGTGAATGAGTCCCACTACCCAATCCTAAACAAGAATTTTGCAGATATGAGTACCCATTTGTCTGAAATTTGTTCCTGCACATTTTCTAGAAAACTAGACTGAATCACCCAACCTAGTGTATGAGTCCCAATCAGTTTCAACATCAAAAAATTTACTGATCGAGAGCTCCATTCCATCTTTAGCAAGTTTCCAGGTGCACATCTCCAATTTCACAACTTTTTATTACATTTTACTTGCATTCTTAAGTCATTTATTATTAGTTTGCATATCACATTGTGTTTTTCAAACATTTTGCATTTTCCACGTTTACACTTGGTGGTGAACCCTCATTTGTTGTTATCCTTTCCCTAGAACTCTCCCCTTTATCATATTTTGATTTCCTTTGCATTGAAATCTCAAGGCTTTATTCTTGAGTTAATAGTGATGTTCTGTATCTCTCCTTTTAGGTCCAAAACCCTAGAATCGAAAGAGAGCACAAAATTATCTTATTTACCAATAACATTAATTAAAATAATTGAAAACACACAAAAATAATAACTTAAAAACAACTATAATCAAAATATTTCCAACTCAAATACATGTCTACCATATATATAAAGAAAACACACTTTATAAAAGCACATTAAAAATTACAATAAAATAGCATCATACATTACAAGATCATGCAAATGAATCATGTAAGTAAAATTACACAAATATCCCTCGAACATGAGGAAAAAACTTATTCCTCAATATTCATATGGATGACATCTCATAGTGATACCATATACCCAAATATCACTTCCTCACACAAGGAAATAAGGTCAACTATAGGAACCAACTATAGAGCACCCCTTTTAGAAAGTATAAAGAACATGATTGCCAATACAATGGGCCATAGTACTTAATTAAAAGATAAAATATCTCTAGTGGTGCAAGGTTTTCCTAACATAAACTACCCATAGACCCTTTTCCAATAATATCACTAGAGTCTATAGTGATGTGGTGCCTATAGAGATACAAACATGCTTGAATCCCAATGAACTATCTTATGGGGGATGATGTCTCATGGTATTTGGAATGAATTAGAGAAGACAAGATATAAACCATCCTAAGCTATAGGATAAACCACATTCAATTATTTAAAATGTAACCCATGAGATAGACCTCTCGTGCACCCTATCCTTTTGGATATTGTAGAAACCTAAAAATGTCCTGAATGATATCACACACTTGAATTTGATATATTAAAATAATTTCATCCTAAAATCAATTCTTTTTTGGCTTATTTGATTTAATTAACCTAGTTAATTAATAAAAGGCCTCATGTTCATCTATTAAAATTAACCTAATTAGGTTAATTTACACTCCATCATATTCACCTTCATCTTTTCTTTATTATTAGGGTGATTCCACAATATTGGTTTACAATTTTTTTCCAAGCTGGACACTAAACTTATTTTTTCTAACTAAATCTTCAATTTTGGGCACCTATAGCAGCTAAACCGTGAGGAATTTGAAGATGATGCAAACTAGTGATTTGTGACATTTTGTCTGTAGATTCTAAATATATTTTTTTCATAAAATTTGGAATCATATTGCACTTATTTTCCATCTCCTTGGAAAACTAGTTTTTTTCAATAAACAACATTTTTAAAGAGTGATGCTCACCGTATACAACATAATTTTTTTCCCATGAAGGATAAAATTCTATTTTTTTTGAATTTAGATTTGTAACTATGATATCTAATGCTTCCAATTGGTTTCATAGTGTTTTATTGAATATTTTTTCCTTAATAAATTTTTGAAGTGAAACCAATTACAATTTAGACATAGGTAGACCGTATACAACATAACTTTTTTTGTAAGTATGGAAATTCTTTTTTTTTTGTTAGATCAAGGCCTTAAATATCTAGTGCACTAATAATTTTCAACAAAAAATTATAATTTGTTATTTTTCCACATTTGCAGAACAAAGAGCTTTATTTTCGGTGAAAAACCTATGATTAATCAAACTAAAAAATAAAATACATAATAAAACCAAAACATATTAAAATTATATTCACTGGATAGCTCATTCCAAAGATTACCATCATCTGAGTGGGTCTATGAAGTCTCCTCCATTTTCATCTTCAACTCGAGCTTCAAAGCGAAAAATTCTGGAGCTTTTTGGTGCCAAAGGGGGAGAAGGGGGGAAAAGGGGGGTTCAAGCAAACGCCCCTTGGATGTTCACTCAAACCAGGGTTCACTCAAACTAGGGTTCGAATGAACCCCCTTTCCACAACCCTTTCCTTTGCTCTTTTTCTCAAGAAATGTGGGACCCAACGTTTAACGGGTTTGCTCGAAAGGGGGTTCTACTGAACCCCCTTTGGGTTTGCTAGAACCAAATGTTCGTTCAAACCCCCAAAAACCAAAAAAAATTGCATGGGGGAATTTTTTACAAATTTTCCTTCCTCACTGGAATGATAAAACAATTTTGTGGGTTTACATCTAATCGAATAATGAAAATTATTTAATTATCCTTCTTATATATTCTTATTTAATTAAATAAATCCTAGTTATCGTAGTTATTTAATTAAATATTTGAATCCCATCCCTTCCATTAAACAAATGAATTATTTAGTGTTAAATCTTAAATTCCTCCAAAAAGGAATATTCCTATGGAATATCCCTCCCCTTTGCACATTAAAACTTTTTTTTTTAATTTGTTAAATGCTAATTTTCCTTATCCACTTGCATGAGAATATTCTCCCTTTACACTCATTCAAAAAATGGAATATTCTTCTCTACAACAAACTTTCAACAAAATTCTTGAGAAAGTTTTGAAATTGTGCTTCTTTGCATGATTGTGAGCCCATGATTAATTATCAACTTGCATTCTCAATCCTTGATGGGAATCCATTATCCATTTGTCCATCTTCTTTCCATCTTGACCATTGATTGATTCTTTCAATCTTGACCATTCATTTCTCATTGCCTATTCTATAAATAGACTTTGCATCTATTGAATATGGATCCACCTTTTCAAAGAAAACTTATGATGTTGAAACTCACACCCATTTGCACTCATATTTTACATTTGATAAGCATTTTAGATTAATTTTCATGCATTGTTAGCTTAGCATCCATTAATGGCTTATGTGATAACTTATTTTGCATTCTTTTAGTATATTTTATAATACAGAGCTTGCATCTTTGAATCTTCTACACATTTACAATAGGTTTGCATACACTTACATCAAACATCTTAGCTTCCGTCATCTTAATCTACCTTTTATCATGCTTTCATTCACCTTTTCATCAATTTTCATCAATTTTAATCAACAAAATTGATTGGAAAGACTCATATTATCCAAGGGATTGGGAAAGGGTCGCCATTCAACATCAATGCAACACCACTCCCACAATAGGATAAGTTTCAATGTCTTACAATAAATGTTTTTCAAGATTTCATGTTTTAACATGTTAGTTTTAATGGCTTCTTCATTTTTATTGATATTGAACATCTTATTAGGATTGATGCTTAGTGCATTAAATATGCCTCAAATCCATATGGATCATGTATAGTTAACCTATACTATGTCATTGGTCACATTTTGGTGCTAGAAGGAGGGCATGACTAAACAAATTTGATGAATTTCGCTTTAGATTCCTATTTTCTTGTGTTTGTAGGTTCAACAATGGACTTGGTCATATTTATCAACACATCTAGGATACATTACTATAGAGTGATTCACTTTGGTTTGATTTTAGCGATGCAAAATTAATTTAGCGACACATGATTTAATTTTGTCACTGCACATTTAAAATAGTGACGTTACAATTACTTTTACTCGCATCATGAATTTTATTATAGTGAAGCATTTGATGTGGTGATGTTATTGATGTCATTGTTTACTATAGAGAAAAACATTTGTTTCTTTAATATAGCAACACACTTTCGATATGGTGATGCATTTGATGAAATTAACTGACACAATTGATTTAAGCGTCGCTTTTTACTGGTAAACAAAACAAAACCTAAATTTTTGATTTCATTAGATTTCTAACATGTCACTGACTTTTAGTTTTTATTTTGGAGGCTAGCTAGTTTTGCAGATTTTGGCAATAACATTTGAAGTGAAGGAGCATATCATCATTTAACTATATATTATAACAAGTATTTTTACACTTAAGGGGCAACTATAGCCCATTTTATAATGCTTTACTTCACATTTTAGGTTTAAAATTAACATTCAAAGTTGGTTAGAATTGAACCCACATATCCTCATTTTGCAATATTAGGTTTAAAATTGGACAAAACAATCCCAACACTTCAATTTGGTGCTTAAAACAAACACATTATCCTTGTCAAGGTTAAAATGAATGTATGTTTGATTTTCTTATGTGTACTTGTTTTGTGTATCCTCTCCCCTTGCATTTCATGTGATCTTAGGTGAAGAGAAACACACAAGTAGACTTTTCTTGTTAGAAGTGCCTATCCTCTCCCCTTGCACCTCTTGGAAATATTGGGTGACAAAAATCATTTTAAGCTTCACAATCTATGTTACCTTTAAAGAGATTTCCTCCCAACATGTGAGAGGGAGTGACCCAAGTGGTGATTTCATTTCAGTTTGCTATATAAATAAATTTGTGTGATGAAAGTCATTAACCAATTGGTGTTGCTATCTTATACTAATGAATGTCTCCCTGAGTATGCATGTGATATTTCAAAACCCTTAGTTTTGTCTAAGGGCTAGGATTCCTCTTAATTGAGTGAATCACCACATGTATAGGCACCTGTTTATCTTGAAAGTCTTGATTAAGAACCTTTATAGTAGTGGCTCACTAATTTCATCTACAAAGAATATTTCAAAGTAGTAAATTAGAATAGCATTGTTCCAAGAATTTACTTACCATGTTTTGTTTTTGGTTAAGGAAATAGAGAAAATGGGGGGGGGACTCTTTTTCTTGGTGTGTCAAGATGGTACATTTCCTTGACATAGCCTATTTTTCCATTCCATCTTCATGGATTAATCATATCTTAGGGGATGATGGTAAGCCTAATATAAATACACACCCACTTGAGCTAGGATTGTAAATGCTTCTGAGTCATTTTCATACTTGCTTGGTTCCAAAACATTGCAAACAAACATCAACAATCTTTCTCAAAATTTCAAACCCTTTAGTTTAAGCATGGATACCCTTTGAAAAATCTTGATATTGATGCTTGTCCTAAGTATTTTAATCCTTAGAGACTTCTAAATATTTTGGCTTAAATATTTCAATCCATACTTCCCAAAGTTAACATAGGAAACTATGGCTCTAATTTCATGACTTTCACCTAATGGACCTTGTGAAATAAATGATGTTTTTGACATAGACATTTAGTTTGAAACTTAAGCAAGACAAGTTTTTGTGTTAAAAATAGATTGATTAACTAAGACAAGCTCAAAAATTGAATCCCACATATGTGCTTATAATCTCTCACCTTATGACCATTTGGCATTTGATTGCTCCACTTCAACAACCAAACCTTATGCTAGCTATCATACAACCAAACTTTGAGCTAATTGAAGGAGAACAAACAAAAATAATCAATAGTTTGAGGAGTTTCACATTTGAAACAAAAGAAACATCAAACCAATGGAGAAACACAACAAAAATATTCTATTCTTTGATAGGTCCATTCTTGGAGACATTAGACACAATTTCCCCTAAGTTAATTTAGACCTTACATGAACTAAGAAAGAATCCTTTGAATGTTGCCTATTTTTTTGCATTTGAATTTTCAGTTATATGGAGACCTTGCATAATACATCTTGAATGCATAAAACCATCTTGTTTGTTCATGAGTTCCAAGCATACTATTTTTTTCTTGTCTTATGAAGCTTGAAGTTCATTTTTATGAGCTCCAATCATATAAAGTTTTCCTTACCTCATGAAGCTTGAAGGTCATTTTTGCATGGTGCCTTATTGAAGTTATCAGGGTGTATAACTTTGGTATGTTTTTTGATGGGAAGCTCAACCAAGGAATGACTTTCCCATAGCCACTCACGTGTGAGTCTGAGCACATATGGGTCATGTGTGTATGTTTCTAGCCTCTTTCGGATCCTTGCCCAATAGACAACCTAGAGTTTCATTGGCTCATAGTTGAAATAGTGAAAATTGGTTGGCATGGGGAGCAAAGGTGCTTTCTTTTGCTTCTAGTATTTTGGACCTAAAAGAATAAACACCAAGAACCACTTTTCAATACTTCACTCAAGAAAAAACCCTTGAGATTTCAATGCAAAGGAGATTTAAATTTGTCAAAGGGAAGGTTCTAGGGATCGAATAATCTATAATGAGGGGTTCACCACCAAGTATAAACTTGGAAAAGAAAAAAATTGAAAACATAGTGTGATATGTAAACAAATACTAAATGACCTAGAAATGAAAGTAAACAGTAATAGAAAACTATAAAACTAGAATGGTGCACCTGGGAAACTAAAGAAGGCAGAGTGGAGGTCTAGAATCCTGAAGAATTTTCTATTTATGCTGATTGGGACTCATAAACAAAGTTGCATGAATTAGTCTAGTTTTTGGTAAACTATGCCTGAATAGGTTTTAGAAAAATAGTTACTTGAATATACAAAAATATCTAAGAGAAAGGTACACTAGGACTCATTCACCAATAGTGGCAAAT
The DNA here is from genome assembly GCA_007258455.2 of Sequoia sempervirens. NCBI lineage: Eukaryota > Viridiplantae > Streptophyta > Pinopsida > Cupressales > Cupressaceae > Sequoia > Sequoia sempervirens. Next base: position 145,962,861 of record VDFB02000013.1, read on the forward strand.
TAGTCCACTTCTAGATTTTTGAAAATTAAAAATTTGATTTTGTAGCTCTTAGTCTACTTTTTTGTTCCTAATTCAGACCCAAGTTTCTAATTGCATAATTTATCCTTGAGACCTTCTCTAAGCTTACCCAAGGTTTTATGGAAACTTTGAAAACTTTTCCAATCTTTCTCTTTGATACATCTGCAACCTAAACCTACAAATCACATGCAAAGAGAGGGAAAAATGTTGTGAGGTTAGTGAATATGGGTTTTACTTGGTCAAATCCCTCGTTGGTAATTAAACCCTTGAAATAGAATGAAATAGAGTAGAGATTTATGAATGAATAGATAATGATGTTGCAACTCACCAAACCCTTACAATTAAGTGCTACAAACATGCAAGTGATGGCTCCAGTGGATGAAGAATTGGAATCTTGCTTGATATTGATAGATATTGAATGCAATGCTTGCTTGGATCACATAATATTACACCACAATTGTTAGCTCTAAACCAACATGATGCAAACAATGTTTGACATGATGATTAACACTTGAAGAATGCTCTAGAATGCTTGATAATCTACTCTTGGAATGCCTTGAATACTCTTATGAATGCTTAAATGCTCTTGTGGACTCCTGAATGAATACTTGAATTCTTGGGGATGAAAATGAGAGAAAGAACCTTGTATTTATACTTAACTATGCAAGAATTCTAGAAATTACAACACTACAAGCTAGCATTAGATCTAAGAGAATAAAATCCTACTAGAAATTTGATTTAAATTTGAATTTTGGTCACATAGGACTCATTCGCCCAAGGTGACAAATGAGTCCCATTACACATAATGTATGGGATGAAAAATAAAAAGTTTCTTGAAATGTGTGAAACCTACATTGAGGCCAAAAAGACCTAGGTGGGACTCATTCACCCAAGGCGGTGAATGAGTCCCATACACTAAACTTGGGCAACACAAGCTAGAAACATCCGCATTTTGATTAGTTATTGATTGGTGTTGGGGTTATCCTAAAAAGATGCAATAAATGAGGCTTGTGGATGGAAAAATGGGGCCAATCAAAGCATAAGAAAGAAAAATAATTAATTACAAGCCAAAGGGAACATGAAAGTGTGTTAAAACCCTTTAAAACACTCTAAATAAGGAAAGATTAAGATCAATCATGATTAAAATTATGTTTGAATTGGTAAAACCCTAGAAAAGTGTGAAAGTGTGTTACAACACTTCACAACACTTTTGTAAGGCACCATTAAATTCTATTAGTTCACAAGGTCCAATACCTAATGTGAATGTGTTATCCACATTACAACACTAATTCAAGGCAACATTAAGCCAAAATCCACAAGGAGGACCCAAACGAGTGCGAAAAATGTCAAAGGATCATTTTTCAACACTACAAGAGTGAGCATGCATTTTTTGGACAAACATCCTAGATCTAATCCACATCACAATGGACAAATAGTCAAAGCTTGATCCACCCCTTTTATATTTCTCTTCCCTTTGTCTTTGGTAGTGTATGTTTGCACCTTTATAATGCCCTTTACATCATTTTTTATGTGTCTTCTCTTGTGCCTATGTTGGTTTGTCATGGGATCTTGATCCTGGGGGCTTAATCACCCCTCTTGATCATTTTCATCCCATCTTACTTACATTGGTATGCTTGAACCACTCTTGAAGTAGATTCATCTACTTTAGTGTGAGTTTGAAGCAAGTTCATCCTCTCACTAAAGTGGGGGCTAAATGTAGTGTCAAAAAATGTGGTTAGTGATATTTGCACACTTGTTTGGTCCCTCCTTGTAAAATTGAGCTTAATCTTGCCTTGACTTAGTGTTGCAATGTGATTAACACACTCACATTAGGTCTTGGGGCCTTGTAAACTAAATAAACCTAATCCTACCTTATTTAGAGTGTTGTAAAGTGTTGTAACATGTTTTCACACTTTTCTAGGGTGTTCATAAATAATTATGCTTCTTTATGCTTTAATTGGCCTTATTTTACACCCACAAGCCTTATTTAATGCATCTTTTCAAGGATGATCTCGACACAAATCAACATCCAATCATAATTCAAATTTTTCTAGGTTGTGTGGCCTAAATTTGGTCGTCTGGGACTCATTCATCACCTTGGGCATATGAGTCCCACCTAGGGTTTTGGGTCTCGATCCTTGGTTTACACCTTTCTAAGAATTTTTTTAATTTGGTCCCATAAATTATACCTAATGGGACTCATATGCCACCTTGGGTGTATGAGTCCCGTGTGGCCCAAAATTAAAATTAATTCAAATTCCTAGTGGGATTTTATCCTCCTAGATCTATTGTTGGCTTGTAGTGTTGTAATTTCGGGAATCTTTGCATAATTAAGTATAAATACAAGTTTCTTTCACTCATTTTAACCTAACAGGAAATTAAGCGACCTAGCAAGGTGAATGAGTATCCTTATAGCAATTCTAAGTTCACAAGAGCATTCAAGTGTTTACAAGAGAATTCAAGGGTAGATTATCAAGCATTTTAGAGTATTATTCAAGCATCAAGTATCATGCCAAATATTTCATGCATCATGTTTGTTTTTGAGCTAACAATTATGATGTAGGATTTTATGATTCAAGCTAGCATTTCATTCAAGATCTATCCTATTCAAGAAAGATCTAAGATCTACATCCATTGGAACCATCTCATACATATTTGTAGCCTCTCATTGCTAGGGTTTGGTGAGTTGCAACATCATATTTTGTTCATTCATCATTCTCCATTCCTATTTCATTGTATTTCAAGGTTTTATTACCAAAACAGGGTTTGACTGAGGCAAACCCCTATCCTCTAACTAAACAAAATTTTCCCGTCTTTAGTATGTGATTTGCAGGTTTAGATTGAAGGTAGATTTAAGAGAAAACTTGGAGAAAGTTGTCAAAGTGTTCAAAGTTGTCAAAGTTGTCACCTTGCATTGGAGATAATTGGAGGAATTCTATAGGTTGCAAATTGGGGTTTTGGATCTAGAAATCATTTAGGGAGCACAGAGTAGAACTTGAAGACCAAACTCAAACCTTGAAGTTTTAGAAAACCCTAATTGGACTGATTCACTAGTTTTGGCGTATGAGTCCCAATATAGGTCAAAATTCAAGTTTTTACATATTCAAATACCCATTTGCCAGATTCTTATTTTTGCACAGAAACCTAAATCTGGGACTGATTTGCCCACCATGGCATATGATTCCCTATCAACAATAAAGTCACTATTTTCAACATTTCAGAGCTCCATCTAGTCACCTTTAGGTTTCCTGATGCAGACATTTCATCTCCCAACTTATTGTCCCTATTTTCATGCATTTATAGGTCATTTAGTGAAAGATTGCATCATATTAAGGTTAAGCATTACATCTTGCATTGCATTTGTCTTTCCAAGTCTTAACTTGGTGGTAAACCTCTCATTAGTTTATAATCATACCCTAGGATACCCAATTGCTAGATCTATTTCCCCTTTGTTCATTGAATTGAGATCTCTAGGGTCATCCTTGAATGGGAGTGTGGAGTTTTGTTACTCTAGGTCCAAAACCCTAGAACCCAAGCAAAATTCTTCCTTTTAGGTATATTAAAAATTTGGTGAATCTCACATGATTAGAAAATGATACATTTAAGTGTTGGGTGAATAAAACCTTGATGGAATACATACGTTGTAATTTTCAAGGTGATTATGGCTCTACAATTAGCATGGAGGTGTCACGACAATGGGAGAAATGTGTCCTCAAATGTAAATATTTTTTAATGGTATTGGAAAAATAGGTCCTCATAAGCAACTATTTCTAAATTTTAATTTGCAAATTGGGTCCTCATAAGGAAATATTTGTAAATTTTAATTGGAAAAATGGGTCCTAATACACAATGTTGGTTTAATAGTATTGGCGAATTTGTAGGTGATTTATTACATGCTTATGAGATTCTAGGAAAAATAATTAATCGACCAATTTGAAATGTGTAGTTTGTTATGGAAAATTTATTACTTAAATATGCCTCATAAAATAAATCAATGGTGAATGGCCATACATTGGACCGATAATTCATAAAATTTGAGTGATTTGACAGATTGCCCACCCTGTTGGGTGTGATTTATTCACCAATTTCAACTTGCATGATATGTAATATTCGCTAATTGGTAAAGATTTGCCACTAAGAAAAACCCTTTTGGTGACCTATTAGTCCCATGTTTATCCTTTGAATTTTTTTATTAGATTAGAATTTTTGCATCTTCCAAAGTTACTAAACTCTTATTGGGTATGGAAAAATATTTTCAACATAACTATAGAAACTTTGGTGGCTAACTATCATTTGGATGAAGTCATATTCCCTTTAAATATTTCAAAATCTAGGTGGATAACTTTTGATTATTCTAGGACAAGCCAAGTGGATTGTTAAGGTTGAACATGCTAGTGATGGTTCTATTCATGTTTCAAAATCTTTTTCTATTGGGGTTGAAACTAATAATAACATGGAGGCCTAGGCTACCGTTTTGACACTTGAGAAATCTTGTGATCTAGGTCGGAAAATGATTATTTATGAGATTGACTCCATGATCTTAGTCTCTCTTCTGAATAAATATAAGCTCCATGAATTTTCTTTGTGGTTGGCATCACTATGAAACTAATCCTTTACCTTCTCCAAATTTTGATTCCATTTTTTTTCATGTTCCAACAAAGTGGAATGTTGTTGTGGATTGCTTGGTCAAATGGGCCTATAAATGTTAATCATAATTAGAATATCATGGAATTAGTTTGTATATCTACAAATAAATCTTCATATTGTCTTTAGCTTCATCATTATGATATGGTTTAATCCTGCTTACCTATTTTTCTTTAGGATTGTATGATTTGTTGGGTTCTTGGTTTTCTATAATATGGTGGAATATTAGAAATCCTCGCATCTTCATTTGATAAACTCTATTGAAAAATTTTGCTATTTGAAAATCATTTTACTATTATTTCTTCATAATACAGAATTAATATATTTATCTTTTATATCAAACCAAAAAAAATCTACAAATATAATTTTATTTTAAAAAAATCAAAATTAATAATATAAGCCTTTCTATATTTATTTTTTTTAAGAAGAGAATTTTATATTCAATAACAATGTATAGCATTTTATTTAACAAGAGAGTTTGGCTTCTTCCCATTTCCAATAATGTTAGTTTTGTTTTTAAATTTGGTTTGGAGCCGCTTCCCTGTGAGATGTGGTTAGCATGTAGTGGAGTAAGAGTAGCCTTCAACATACAGTGCTGGCTTAATGTTGTGTGATGCACAATCGGCAACGAGGCAAATCCTAACGCGTCTTCTAAAGGTAAGAAGCTGCCAGCAGCAGACCAAGAGTCCTACGGCACCTCCTCCACTACTACAAAGGATTCCTCAGATCCTTCTGTGATTGCGAAGTTTGAATAGACTGAAAGCTAAGATTTTTTTGAGAGGGCAGGTAGAGGGAAAGTAAGTCCAAAAGCTGAATTCACTTTCAAACGTACGGAAGAGATGATTGTGCGCCCAATAGTTTCCTTGAGCGTATAGAACAGAATTTAATAGAAACAAATTAACGATAGTTTATGAGACATGTGTCCTTAGTTTTTTGAATTATTGACATGTTCTTTATGGCACACACGTCTTATTAGTTTTTTGAATTGTTGATAATTTGTTATTTAGATTGAAGATGAATTCTATTATTTTTATAATGATCATCTCCTCTTTAAATTTTAAGAAAGCTATTGTTAAAGTACTTGTGTACCTAGACAGAATGTCATTATAAAAATCACATTCTAAAATAAAGTTTTTTTCAATTGTTAAAGGATAAAAATAATTTCCCTTTATATTATTATTTTGATATTTTATATCTATTCATTTCATAGAAAGATGATGAGAGTTAGTTTTTCTGAGTTATGATAATCCTTCTCTTTAAAAGATTTATCCATTGAATAGGTCATGATTATAAGTGGGGTTAAATTCATCAAGATAATTTTTCTCTCTCTCACACCTTTCCTTACATATTAAAGAAAAATTAATCATATGTAAATTGAAAGTAAAAGAAAAAACTAATTTTACTTTGAAAGATACTTGTAAATGTGGTAGTGCATCAAATAAAAAGGAAAAATGAGCACATCTTATTTGTAGGAGGTGTTTCCTTTTAAGAAAATGGTAATCAAGGAAATTGTGAAATTAAAATTCAACAATTAGAGACATGAGATTTGGACAATCCATTCTAAATTAATTAGCATGCTTTTGGTAAAAATCTCTATAAATAGGTAAATGGTTAGAATCAATCATGCTAATTCAAAATTCAAGAAACTTGAACATTTTATTTGCAATTGCAATAATAACAATATGAATAATCAATTTACTTTTTCTTTGTTTTCATGAGGGTCATCCATCACATTGTCAAATTTCCTCATGGCATAATCTCAACCTCTTTCCTTTTGATGTGAAGGGGTCGCACATCTAGTAAGATGTAATTCCTAATGAAATTATTCTAATCTATTCAACTTCAATTACATTAGTTTCCAAGGAAATAAACACATAATCATCTACTATAATTATAAAGAAGAGATAGGAGATACCTGATATTGAAAGTGAAAGATACCTTAGTTAATGTAAATCGCTATGAAATGATTAATTGTTGTTAATGATTAGCTATCTATGGTTCAAATGGATCTCAATATTATTTCCTAACACAAAATTATTAGATACCTTCAAAAGCTAAAATATTTGTTAATCCACTAACTATATTCAATCTAATCTTGTTTGAAATTCAGTATAATCTATTTGTCCAAATTTAGCATACTAAAACTTTGACATATGACAAGAGAATGTACATTTTTCTCAACAAAGACAACAAAATTGGAAAGATTCTTCTTATGATAATTCTACCTATATTAATTATATTAATTAGGTATTTTCTATAATTTGAATAATTTGATATAATATAATATAATTCACTCCTAATTCTTTAACCAATAAACTATTTTCAAAATCTCATTTCTCACAATAAAAATATTTATCCAAAAACCATAAATTTTCTTTTATTTCCAATGATAATTGCTTTTATCTAAACAATTCCCTTCATATGATTAATAAAACTATAAATTTCCTTTTCTTTATCTAAGCGATTCCCTTCATAAGATTAATAAACAATCATATATCTCTAGTTACGTGAAAAGATGCTCCTAAGTTTACTATCTATTCTTTATTACAATCACAAATAGTAAATACTATCTATTCTTATTTTCTATAACCTTCTACCAGTATTTTCTATAACCTTCCAGCGACATGGAAGCACAAAGTAGGCAAGGGTGCAACACACGGCTATAAATATCATCTGATCAACGTACATCTTCTAACCATTTACAAGGTATTCATTGCTTCTCTCTCGAAATTTATTGCTTTTCTCTTCACCTTTTGAGAGAGAAGCAACCATGAATCAACTCAAACGCGGCGGTGCTGGCTTTTTAGGTCATTATACTCTATTTTACCTTAATGTAATTTTAATTTCGACTTTTAAGTTCATTGACATTAATCATAGATGCTATACTTGTACTGAATATTGGCCGAACTGGTGTGGTTGTGTGTGTGGGATGCAAGAAGCGCATTTGCTTTGCTTATGTATGGAGCACTTATGTAAGTACAACTAGGAGAACATTATTGTTGAACAGAAGGTAGTGCATATGTAGTAAATATTGCTAATTTAATTTATGTTAATCGTTGAGCAGGGGTATCTTCTGGAGAGTGTATAAGAGGAAGACAACGGGAGAGATGTCAGGGTTCCCGTATGCAATAGGCCTCTTCAACTGTCTTATATACACCTTCTATGGCTCCCCTCTCATCAGCAATGGTTGGGAGAACAGTCTTGTAATGGGTACCAACGCTCTTGGCTGTCTTCTCCAGTTTACCTTTTGCACCATCTATCTCCGCTTTGCTCCATCCAAATCCAAGGTACCTTTTTATCTATTTCACCATATTAGTCGCTATCGTTTCACTTGAGTTTGTGGACCGCTAGTTAACGAGGGATGAATGGCATGGCAGAAAACAATGGGTCTATTTTTGGGAGGAGCGTTTGTGGTGTTTGCCAGCACTGCAGTAACGTCTATGTGGGGAGTGGAAGCAGGCCAAAAGAAAGTGATCGTAGGAACCGCTGGAATGGTCGCCTCTATCTTTCTCTACGGATCTCCGCTCTCAGATATTGTAAGTAAACTCCCTCACATTCATTGCACTCATCTATTGTAGGTAAGCGTATCAACATTATTCCTGATATATAGGTTGTCATGCAGAAAGTAGTGTATTGGACCAAGAATGTGGATTGCATGTCCTTCTACTTCTTAGTGTTCGCTCTCCTCGGCGGAATGTTGTGGTTGGTGTATGGTGCTCTGAGCAAAGATATTCTTATCATGGTAATTACATGTTGAGCATCTATATAGATTTACAGTCTAAACAAACAATATTTCTGTGACTGAGCTCATTTCGTTTGTTTTGTTTGTTATGATTTACCCAGATTCCGAATTTCTTTGGAATACCACTTGCTTCGATTCAAATTGCAAATGTCAATTATCGGGATTTAAGTTTTAAGAAATTAGATAAATGCCTATAAACACCTAGTTACTGCATCGTTTGAAATCTAACAACGAGAAGCAAGATGTGAAATTATATTGGAAATCTTATTGCACTATCAAGAAATTCAAGAGTAGCATTTTTAGAGTTCTATTGCAACAATTCAAGATCCTAAAATCATGTGAGTTCATATGTGTTTATGTTACCATTGTTTGTGAAGGCTAACCCTTGTTGCAGGTCTCCAAGCAATCCAAACATTCAAGCAAGCAAGATCCAAGACCTTGAGGTGATGTGTAACACTTCATTCCTTCAAGGAAGCTATTTAAGGGAGGTGAGTTGCAACACTTTGTGAGTTCATCATTCCTTCCTATAATTTATCCATTTTAGCATTGACATTGCCATTGTGGAAGTGGAAACACTAACACAAGGTTTGGCCAAGACAAAACCCTAAATGGCACAATATTTCTTCTCTTTGTGAATGTGGATATTTTAGGTTGAGAGAGTATTGAAGGAAGCTTGAAGACAAATAGTTTTTTGTCACAATTGGATCCTTACATATTGTCAACCCATGAAAATTAACCTACAAAATTATTTGACTACTCTCTAAGGACTTTACAACTAGGAATCAAGAGCTCAGATCTATCATCAGAGGACTACAAAAAAATTAATTAGGAAGCCTCTACAAGGACCCATATGCCCTAGGGAAACTCCATCCCTATATTCTAATTAGCAACAAATTTTCAAGATGGGTACACAATCTGTTGCACTTCTCAGGTATGCTTTCAATTCACTATTTTAGTTTATCATTTTTTTAATCATTACATTTCTCATATTAGGGCATGTAGTCTAATTAGGTTAATCAATTTCAATCAACCCCAATCCATTCCAAGACTCTAAAATATTTCAATCCAAGTTTGATTAGCTCACCTTCATGGTTGAAATTCAATCTACTCACCTCGTCAATCTCCATCTTAATAAAATAATAGAAAAACAACAATAACCCAACCAAGTTTGAATCCTTGGTTTAAGCATTAGACCTAGGGTTCCAATTTTCTTTGTTTCAGTTATATGAATAGTTTTGAGTTTGAGTGGCATGTTTTTGTGTAGGTATAATGAATAGAATTGATTGAGATTACGTTGTGAAATGAATTGTTGTTGGGGGATGCTTCTATTTGTCAATATGTTATCTATGTGATATTTTTGAAAAATGTGGAATATTGTAAGTTCTGGGTATGTTGAAAATTTTAGGTATGTTGAATGTGGAATCTTGTTTTGAAATGGTAAGTGATAGAATTTTTGAAATGGAAGGTTTGTATGAATGATTAGGATTATATTTTCTCATTGTTATGTTGGGTGATTGTGGAGCATATGGAATATTAGGAGGCACATAAGATGTGGAGGCTTGTACCATGAAAGCATTATTTGTGTAGTTTTTAATATTTTGTGGTGATGAATGAGGAATGTTTTTTTTTCGAGGATTTGGTATATGCATGGTTTTTTGTTTGATATGCATGTTGAAGAATGAGGAATGTTTGTGTTTGATGGAATTAGGATGTGAGAATTTTTGATTGGTCATGTATGGATTTTTCTACAACATATTTACGAATTGTCTAGAAAATGGTATTGAATCTATGTCATATGATGGTATAGTTGGTTGACTAAGTATGGTTGGAATTGAATGTTGTATTATAGATTCATTAATGAAATAGAAAAATAGGGTTCATCAAGATGAATTGATCAAGATGATGAACCACTAAATTTTCACTATGAAACATTCAATTATGAGGGTCAAAACATGCAAATAACAATAAAAAACTAATCCTAACTATTATAGAAACTATGAGGGAACTTTTGAGGGATTAAAATGATGTGTACCTTGTTACAAGAAGGTTGTTTATAGGGCAACAATGACTCATTCGCCATTAGTGGAAAATGTGTCCTTGTTAGGGTTTCTGAATCTAAGATCTAGGTTATTTTCCTTGATGTTTGCATACTCAAGTCCCCAGTTGTCAACTCCTGAAAACTTGTAACAATTTTTGTAGCTTCAATTCCATCTTCTTGCACTATGAAGGTCAACTTTGAAATTTGACAACTTTGACAATTTTGCTTCCAATTTCTTCTCCATATGATCTTTGACCTACAAATCTAAAAACACACAATCAAGAGAAGAAAAACTTGTTGATTGTTAGTGAATAGGGTTTTTCCTAATTCAAACCCCTTGTAGGTAATTAAACCAAATGATGAAATAATGTAATTGAACCATGAAATAATGAAATGTTGATACCTTGTAAGTTTTCTTGAAGTACAAATATACAATCTAACATGTGGTGGCCATGAAGAATGTAGATCTCGATCTCAAATTAGATGTGAAACAATGCAACTTGCAAGTAGATATTCAATGCTACATCAACTATCTTAGCTCAACAATATGCATGAATGCACTATGCCTTAGACATGATGGAATGATCTTGAATTTCTGCAATAAAATCTTGATAATATTCTTTACAATGCCTTTGAAATGCTCTTGAAGTACTCTATAATACTCTTGTAAATTATTAGGATGCCATTGTAAAATTGCTAGGAGAAACAATGTGATTTAACCCCTTATTTATACTAAATCTAGAGAATAACCCTGAAGTTCAAATATTTAAAGCTGACAACAGATCTGGAAATGAAAATTATTAAAATACCGCTAGAATTAAATTCAAAAAGGGGGTTCCTACTTGTGGAGGACCCATTTTTCACCTGGGGTGAATGGGTCCTAGCTCAAATTTCTAGGACCTTGCTCTAGGAGGGTGAAAGAACATCAAAAACCCATGTCAAATATGAAAAGAAGGGGAGGTCCTATTAAGGGAGGACCCATTCACCACTAAAGGAAAATGGGTCCCGGCACCATTTTCCAAGACCTCAATTCTTCCAAATTTAATGTTTTGCAATTTGAATACTCGGTTTCGAGATGGATCCTTGGAAGGTGTCACAAATAAGGCTTAAATTTGAATTAAATGGGCTAATTAACTCTAATTAACCATAATTAATTAAAGAAACTATAGAAAAGTGTGAAAGTGTGTTACAACACCTTAAACAAGGTAAATTTTAGGTACACTTTATTAAAAAGATCCTTAGAATAATGTGAATGTGTACAACACATTACAACATTAAACCTAGGCACTATTAAGTTAATTTTTTATCAAGTAATCTCAAATTAATTAAGGAAAAGGGATACTTTTTCTGTTACAACATTTTTTCCCTACTTTAGTGAGAGGTTGACCCACGTCAAACTCACACTAAAGTAGACATTCAAGACAATTAAGTATGCAACAATAAAATAGATACATAACCATACCCTGCCAAAGGCCAGGAAAATAAAGAAAATGAAGGATCAAGTACAACTATTCTAACACGATGTGGAATGGGGTTCTTTGTCAATAACAAGCATTGCTCACTCTAGGGTAGTGGACCCTTATTGTCCCAAAATATGCATTGCCTATATTCTGGGGTAGTGGAACCTCAGTTTTTCCACTAGGTGAGTTATCCCAATGAGGTGGTTTAGTGAGAAAGGCATGCCAATGTGTTGAATTCTCATTGTATAATGAGAAATTAATTCCAGTGTGTCGACTTGTCATCATATTAGCCATACCAAAGCTATCCTCCTGATAACTTCAATAAGGAACCACAATGTAATATTTTTTGTAAATTATTTTGAATGTTATGTCTATAAGTTTTTCTTAAAGGGGATTTTTCTTTGTTCATGTAAGGTCTTCTTCTTAGGGAACATTGTGCCTAATGTCTCCAAGAGAGGACAAGTCAAGAATATCAAATCACCACTTATGGGATGCCTCGTTCACATCATGCTACGAAGGGAGATTGTATGCTTAGAAATACCACACTCTTGGAGGATATCAAACCCAATGACACCACCAAGAATAGGACATGTCACAAGAAAAAAGAAAATCATGCCATGAAATATGCTGAAAGATGCCATCGATATATGCCCCTACTTTAAATCGGTTGCTAAAAACATTGCTATGAGAAATTTCTTTAAAGTATCCAATGTTTTGTCCTAAGACATGAGAGCTTTCCTCAAAAAACCCTATGCCAAGTCATATTTTTTTGAAATAAAGCTACATCATGCAATAGGAAGGGTTTCCCCCACAAATACATAAGGGATCTATGCATTCGGGGTCATTATTTTTTTCTACATTGTTGTTTTAAAAGCTCGAAAAATATCCTCATTCCTTAAATACTCATAGAATTGGAAAAATGATACAAAGAGAGTGAAAAAAAAAAAATCCTTTTGGGTCAACATGGAAGAGAGCTAAATGTCTCAATGCCTTGCATCATCCCCAAAAGGAAAACACAATACAAATGAAAAGAGAAAAAGGAAAATCTTTTGGGTCAATATGGAAGAGAGCTAAATGTCTCGACACCTTGTATCATCCCCTAAAGGAAAACAAAATACAAATGAAAAATTCTTATGACATAGAGAAGAATGTAGGTATATATAGAGGAATGCACAAAAAGAGAGAGATACATCAAATTAAACATCCTGGGGGATCACATTACACACATACAATCACATAAAGGAACATGAAAAGGTAAAAGAATAGTAAGGAACATATGAGTCAACCTAAAGCAAGTCATCCACATCCCAATCTTGGTCTGTATAAATGGAAGGAAAACAACTAGCCAAAGGAACAAGAGAAAGTGTTGAACTATGGGAAGCACTAGGTTCAACATTATTTTTAGGAGATTTGTCATTTAATTTCATAGAAGAATAAAAAAATATGTTCAATTCATCTTGCACTTCGTCAATCTTTGCAATGACAATGTCATTATCTAAATTTATCACAATGGGAGGTCGAATGACAATGTCCATGGAATGTTCTTATTTATGTTGTGGTGAGGGTATAGGGTGATCATGCATTGCTTCAGGTAAGTTTGGATTTTAACTTTCTATGTTGTTGTCTTGTTGATTTTGTAACTTATGAGTAATAGCACGACGTCTATGCCTATGCTCTTTAGCACTTCGATTCCGTTTCATTCTATTATCTATTTGTGTTTGTGTAAGAGTAGGTTTTTAATTCATAGGTTCCTTCTCTTCCTTAGGAGGAATGGAGGAAACAACAATAGCTTGTTCAAATGCTTTCTCTTTAACTTTGTAAACTTGTTTGATTCTAGGAGGGACAACGAGCTTGTTTGGATTATCTCGTGGTCTCTTGTAAGAAATTGTAGGAGTTTTTTCTATAGGTTGTTCTTAAATATTCAGAAGGGTTGTCAGTTCAATCATTGCTTTGTCAAGGATAGGTGTGTCAGTCATAGATTGAGGCATGTTTCAAAGGGACAATTTTTCTATTTTCTTTGCCTTGAACTATTGATATGATTTGAAAAAGAATTCCTCATGAGGCTTAATAGGTTCCATAGGTTAGGGCCAAAAGAAATCTAATGTAAAGTTCCATCAGGATGACAAAGGATTAAATCCACTATGATGCACAATAAAGATGTTATTACCAAATGGAAACTTTAGACATTGATGCACAACCGAAGGGATGACATTCATGGAGTGAAGCCATGGATAGCCTAGCTTCACACGAAATTGGTCTGATTACAAAATGATGGAAAATGAGACATTTCATATTTTTGGTCCAAATTTTAAAGGGAGATTTATCAAGCCTATCGTAGGGCAAGCAAACACATTATGTGTCTTGATCCATTCTTTAGGTTTTTCATATGTATCTATGTCGCTAAAAAATGTATTGTTGGATATTTTTATGTTCACTTGAGTCTTTCTTATGGACTTTTGCTTGATTTTTCCTAGATTGAATGTTGTAATGTGGTCAACACATTCACATTAGGTCTTTCACCCTTGTGAATCATTAAGAATTCTAGGATGTCTTGTAAAATTGTTGTGAAGTGTGATAACCCACTTTCACATTTTTCTAGGAACCTTTCATTATAATTCACTTAAATAGCCTCTTTTTATCACTTACCAAGTCTTATTTCAAAGTGTTATAAAGAGTTGTAACAAAATCTCATGCTTTTCTAGACTTGTCATCACTAATTTAACCCTTTCTTATGTTTAAGTGACCCCTTAATGTACTTTCTTGTGATACTTAAGTATATTTTTGAGAATATTCTGGTTAAACATCATTTAATACACTTTAATTCCCAACACCCAGTAAAATTGACTTGGTGGGACCAAGTCACCACCTAGGGAAACTTAGTACCACTAGGCACAAAAATCAAAATAATTTTAATTTTTGGTGGGATTTTATTCTCTTATTTTAAGGTTGGCCTGTGATGTGTTATTTCTGGGAAATATTAGAAAATCAAGTATAAATAAAGGGTTTTTCCCCTCATTTTAACCTCCCATTCATTCAAGCATTCATTCACTTAATTATTTTCAAGCATTCAAGCACTCTGAGCATTATCAAGTCATCCATTGGAGCACTTCATTGCATATCTTCATATTTCAACATCAAGGGTTTAGTGAGTTTATGACAGTGCATTTTTTTAATAAGGAGAAAAATAGGTTTTGAATGGACCCGAAACCATCAGGTTTTGAAGGGACCCAAAACCCAAACAAGGATGTTCAAGCTACCTAAAGAGAAGTTAATAAAACCCCACAAAAAAACAAAGACAAACCAGTAGCCAAAGCTAGCTGCCCAGCACAGAACCGGGATCTTACATGGATCTAGAACCCATTGGTTTTGATGAGACCAACAACCCAAAATAGCTAGGTTTTGGTAGGGACCTTAAACCTAAGAGAGAAGCCTGCAACAACTGTGCCATAGCAAGCTAGACACTCAAGTAGATTTGTCTCTCTGAACCATTGGCAGAGACAACTAAGTTAAAGGTTTGTAGAAGAAGAGCCCAAAAAGTAGATAAAACCGTGCCCAACAATGAACCCTCTCCCCCTCTATAGGAGAGGTCATCACAAGAATGTGAGGCTCCAAACATTTTCCATAAAATCCAATTGCACTCTCCACCTCCATAGGAGACAAAACCCAACTCATCCTGCCCACCATAGTCACAACACTCCTAAAAACCACCATTCCACCTCAAAAGAAATGGGAACCCCCTCAATGGGAAAAATAGGATGAGACCTTCAACCACATAACACACCTCAACCCAAGAGGGAGAGGACTCCACCTCCAAAGGAGAGTTCTTCACCTCAAAATAAGACATAGTATTTAGAGAGATGGAAAGGACTACAGTGAGAAGGAGAACCAAAGCAAGCAACAAAATCAATAATAGTGGGGTCTTCAAAACTATCGCTGAAAACTACCCATCCCTCAAAACCTTTAGCACAGAACAAAGTTGATCCAACACCAACTCCATACTCACAACATAGTCCAACAAAAGCATCAACCCCAACCACCAATGAAGAACAACAAGGCACATGGGGGGAAATCCATGAATAAGGGATAAAGAAAGACACCTGCTCTCAACATGAAAACTCCTAGTAATTCCAGTGCAGGTCCACACAAAACCCAATAGAGCATGGGGAAGAAAACATCCAAATTTGAGCAACATAAGTGGAATGATTCACCACTATGGGTGAATGAGTCCCACTACCCAAGCCTAAATAAGATTTTTTGCAAATCTGAGTACCCATTTGTCTAAAACTTGTTCCTGCACATTTTCCAGAAAACTAAACTAATTTGCCTAGCTTAGCATATGAGTCCAAGTCAGCTTCAGCATCAAAATTTTCATTGATCGAAAGTTCCATTCCATCTTTAGCAAGTTTCCAGGTGCATATCTCAAGTTTCACAACTTTTTATTAAATTTTACTTGCATTCTTAGGTCATTTAGTATTAGTTTGCATATCACACTGTGTTTTCAAATATCTTGCATTTTCCAAGTTTACACTTGGTGGTGAACCCTCATGTGTTGTTATCCTTTCCCTAAAACTCTCCCCTTTGTCATATTTTGATCTCCTTTGCATTGAAATATCAAGGGTTTGTTCTTGAGTGAATAGTGATGTTTTGTCTCTCCTTTTACGTCCAAAACCCTAGAAGTGAAAGAGAGCACAAAATTCTCTTATTTACCAATAGAATTAATTAAAATACTTGAAAACACACAAAACTAATAGCATAAAAAAAAACCATAATTTAAATATTTGCAACTCAAATACACACCCGCCATACATATAAAGAAACCACACTTTATAAAAGCACATTAAAAATTACAATAAAATAGCATCATACATTACAATATCATACAAATGACTCCCATAAGTAAAATTACACAAAGATCCCTTGAACATGAAGAAAAAAAGTATTCCTCAATATTCATATGGATGACATCTCATAGTGATACCATATACCCAAATATAACTTCCTCACACAAGGAAATAAGGTCAACTATAGAAACCAACTATAGAGCACCCCTTTTAGAAAGTAGAAAGAACATGATTGTCAATACAATGGGCCATAGTACTTAATTCATAGATAAACTAGCTCTAGTGGTGCAAGGTTTTCATAACATAAACTACCCATAGACCCTTTTCCAATAATATCACTAGAGTCTATAGTGATGTGGTACCTATAGAGATACGAACACACTTGAATCCCAATGAACTATCTTATGGGGGATGATGTCTTATGGTATTTGAGATGAATTAGAGAAGACAAGATATAAACCATCCTAAACTATGGGATAAACCACATTCAATTATTTAAAATGTAACCCATGAGATAGACCTCTCATGTACCCTATCCTTTTGGATATTGTAGACAACTAGGTATGTGCAGGATCATGATGGGCCAAAAAGTGGCAATATGATGGGTATTTGTAGGGTATGTGGCTTACGACTTTTTTTTTACCCAAATTTGATGAAATAAAAAGGGTTTTAAAAGGAGATTCTCAACTTTCCACTAATATAAATTATTCTTTACTTTTAATTTAATAAATAATTATTATTCATTTTCTATTTGAATTACAAATAAATACCTGATTGATAGGTTGATTGAAAAACAACTATAGCTTTCAAATGGTATCACATTCTTTGAATCCAAAAAATGCATCACATTCTATGTTTTGCATACTATAGGATTAAAAGAAGAAAAAATGAATTTCATGAACTTTTGAGCAAGTTAAGGTGGTCAAACATACGATTTTTTATATTTTTTAAAAGTTGTAATTAAAAATTCATAATTAATTATTTACTTGGAAAATTATTACAAAAAAATATGCATCACATCCGGACATGAGTCCTCTACTTATGTATAAAATCTTATAAAAAGTTATTATCATTTTATTGTGGTTAGGGTGGTCAAACAGACACCTACTTCTTATTTTTTCCTTGAATTTAAGTACTACTGTATTGAAATTTAAAATTTTCGCCAAATAGATTTTTAAAAAATAAAATAAACCTAGTAGTTTAGAAACTACATTCAATTTTCTACAGATTCTCTTCTTACATATTTTTGAAATAATATCGATAACTTATTCAAATTTTTACATCAAGTTGCCTAACTCTAATTTTTCTGATTTTTTTGCCACTTAAGGCCTTGTTTTTTCCATGATGATCCTGCACATACCAACCTAAAAAATGTCCTGAATGATATCACACACTCAAATCTGATATATTAAAATCATTTCATCCTAGAGTCCATTCTTTTTTTGCTTATTTGATTTAATTAACCCAGTTAATTAATCAAAGGCATCATGTTCATCTATTAATATAATTAACCTAATTAGGTTAATTTACGCTCCATCATATTCACCTTCATCCTGTCTTTAATATTAGGGTGATCCCACAATATTGGTTTACAATTTTTTTCCAAACTAGACACTAAATTGATTTTTTCTAACTAAATCTTCACTTCCGGGCACCAATAGCGGCTAAACCGTGAAGGAATTTGGAGATGATGCAAACTAGTGATTTGTGACATTTTCTCTATAGATTCTAAATATATATTTTTTAAAAAATTTGGAATCAGATTGCACTTATTTTTCCATCTCCTTCAAAAACTAGTTTTTTTCAATAAACACCATTTTTAAGGAGTGATGCTCACCATATACAACATAACTTGTTTTCCATGAAGGATAAAATTCTCTTTTTTTGAATTTAGATTTGTAACTATGATATCTAGTGCTTCCAATTGGTTTCATAGTGTTTTATTGAATATTTTTTCCTTAATCAAGTTTTGAAGTCAAACCAATTATAATTCAGACATAGGTTGACCGTATACAACATAACTTTTTTTTGTAAGTATCAAAATTCAAAAAAAAATTGTTAGATCAAGGATTTCAATATCTAGTGCAAGTTGATATTTTTTATTTTTTTTGATAATATGCTATTTTTTCACATGTGCAAAACAAAGAGCTTGATTTTCAGTGAAAAACCTATGTTTAATCAAACTAAAAAACAAATACACAATAAAACCAAAAAATATTAAAATTATATTCATTAGATAGTTCGTTCCGAGGACTACCATCATCTAATTGGGTTTGTGAAGTATCCTCCATTTTCATCCTCAACTCAAGCTTCAAAGGGAAAAATTTTGGATTTTTTTGGTGTCAGAGGGGGAGAAGGATGGAAAAGGGGGGTTCGAGCAAACCCCTCTTGGAGATTTTCTCAAACCAAGGTTCACTAGAACTAGGGTTCCAATGAACCCCCTTTCCACAACCCTTTCCTTTTCTTTTTTCCCTGAGAAATGTGGGACCCAACATTTAATGGGTTTGCTCGAAAAGGGATTCTAGCGAACCCCCTTTAGGTTCACTCGAACTAGATGTTCGTTCAAACCCCCAAAAACCAATTTTTTTTGCATGAGGGCATTTTTTGCAACATTTCCTTCCTCACTGGAGTGGTAAACCAATTTTGTGGGTTTACACCCAATCGAATAATGAAAATTATTTAATTAGCCTTCTTATATCTTCTTATTTCATTAAATAAATCCTAGTTATCCTAGTTATTTAATTAAATATCTAAATCCCACCCCTTACATTAAATAAATTAATTATGTAGTGTTAAATCTTAAATTCCTCCAAAAGGGAATATTACTATGGAATATCTCTCCCATTTGCACATTAACTTTTTTTTTAATTTTATAAATGCTAATTTTCCTTATCCACTTGCATGAGAATATTCTTTTAGAATATTCTCCCTTTACACTCATTCAAAAATTGGAATATTCTTCTCTATAATAAAATTTCAACAAACTTCTTAATAAAGTTTTGAAATTGTGCTTCTTTGCATGATTGCGAGCCCATGATTAAATATCAACTTGCATTCTCAACCCTTAATGGGAATCCATTATCCATGCCCCCATCTTCTTTCCATCATGACCATTGATTGATTCTTTCATTCTTGATCATCGGTTTCTCATTACCTATTCTATTGAATAGGGATCCACCTTTTCAAAGAAAACTTATGCTATTGAAAATCACACCCATTTGCACTTATATTTTACATTTGATAAGCATTTCAGATTAATTTTCATGCATTGTTAGCTTAGCATCCATTAATGGCTTCTGTGATAACTTATTTTGCATTCATTTACTATATTTTATAATATAGAGCTTGCATCTTTGAATCTTGTACACATTTACAATAGGTAACTTGCATACACTTACATCAAACATCTTAGCTTTCATCATCTTAATCTAGCTTTTATCATGCTTTCATTCACCTTTTACATCAGTTTCTATTGATTTTAATCAACAAAATTGATTGGAAAGACTCATATTATCCAAGGGATTGGGAAAGGGTCGACATTCCACATCAATGCTACACCACTCCCACAATAGGATAAGTTTCAATGTCTTACAATAGATGTTTGTCAAGCTTTCATGTTTTAACATGTTAGTTTTAATGGCTTCTTCATTTTTATTGATATTGAACATCTTATTAGGATTTATGCTTAGTGGATTAAATATACCTCAAATCCATATGGATCATGTATAGTTAACCTATACTATGTCATTAGTTACATTTTGGTGCTAGAAGGAGGGCATGACTAAACAAACTTGATGAATTTCTCTTTAGATTCTCATTTTCTTGTATTTGTAGGTTCAACGATGGACTTGATCAAATTCATCAACACGTCTAGGATGCATCACTATACAGTGACACACTTTGGTTTGATTTTAGCAATACAAAATTAATTTAGTGACACATGAATTAATTTCGTCATCGCACATTTAAAATAGCGATGCTAAAATTACTTTTACTTGCATCATGAATTTTATTATAGCGACCCATTTGGTGTGGTGATGCTAGTGATGTCATTGTTTACTATAGAGAAACACATTTTATTTTTGAATATAGTGACACACTTTCGATATGGCAACGCATTTGATGAAATCCAATGACGCAATTGATTTCAGCGTCACTTTTTACTAGTAAACAAAATAGAAACTAAATTTTGACATGTGCTTTAAATTTTTTATTTCATTAGATTTCTAACATGTCACTGAATTTTAGTTTTTGTTTTTGAGACTAACTAGTTAAATTGCAAATTTTGGCAATAACATTTGAAGTGAAGGAGCATATCATCATTTAACTATATATTGTAATAAGTGTTTTTACACTTATGGGGAAATTACAACCCATTTTATGATGCTTTACTTCACATTTTAGGACCAACTAAATTTCCTTTTAGGTTTAAAATTAACATTCAAAGTTGGTTAAAATTGAACCCACATATCCTTATTTTGCAATATCAGGTTTAAAATTGGACAAAACAATCCCAACACTTCAATTTGGTGCTTAAAACGAACACATTATGCTTGTCAAGGTTAAAATGAATGTATGTTTTATCTTCTTGTGTGTAATTCTTGTGTGTATCCTCTCCCCTTATGTTTCGTGTGATCTTGGGTGAAGAGAAACACACAAGTATACTTTTCTTCTTGGAAGCGCCTATCCTCTCGCCTTACGCCTCTTGGAAATCTTGGGTAAAAAAAATAATTTTAAGCTTCACAATCTATGTTACCTTTAGAGAGACTACCTCCCAACTTGTGAGAGGGAGCAACCCAAGTGGTACTTTCATTTTGGTCTACTATATAAATAAATTTGTGTGATGAAAGTCATTAACCAATTGTTGTTACCATCTTATACTGATGAATGTCTCCTCGAGTATGAATGTGATATGTCAAAACCCTTAGATGTTTCTAAGGGCTGGGATGCCTTTTAATTGAGTGAATCACCACATGTATAGCCACTAGTTTATCTCGAAAGTCCTGATTAAGAACCTTTGTTAGTAGGGGCTCACTAATTTCATCTACAAAGCATATTTTAAAGTAGTGCATTGGAATAGCACCGTTCCAATAAGTTACGTACCATGTTTGGTTTTTGGTTGAGGCAACAAAGAAAATAGGGGAGGGACTCTTTTGCTTGGCATGTCAAGATGGTACATTTTCTTGACATAGCCTATTTGTCCATTCCATCTTCATGGATTAATCATATCTTAGGGGATGATGGTAAGCCTACTAAGAAATACATACCCACTTGAGCTAGGATTGTAAATGCTTGTGAGTCAGTTTCATACTTGCTTGGTTCCAAAACATTGCAAACAAATATCAACAATCTTTCTCAAAATTTTGAAACCTTTAGTTTAAGCATGGATACACTTTGAAAAATCCTGATATTGATGCTTGTCCTAAGGATTTTTATACTTAGAGACTTCTAAATATTTTGTCTTACATATATCAATCCATACTTCCCAAAGTTAGCATAAGAAACTATGGCTCTAACTTCATGACTTTCACATAATGGACCTTTGGAAAGAAATGATGTTTTTGACATAGACTTTTAGTTTGAAACTTAAGCAAGACAAGTGTTTTTGTTAAAAATAGATTCATTAACTAAGACAAGGTCACAAATTGAGCCCCACATATGTGCTTATAATCTCTCACCTTATGACCATTTGGCGTCCGATTGCTCCACTTCAACAACCAAACCTTATGCCAGCTATCATAAAACCAAACTTTGAGCTGATTGAAGGAGAACAAATAGACATAATCAATAGTTTGAGGAGCTTCACATTTGAAAGAAAAGAAACACCAAGCCAATGGAGGAATACAACAAAAATATTCTATTCTTTGATAGGTCCATTCTTGGAGACATTAGACACAATGTCCCCTAAGTTAATTTAGACCTTACATGAACTAAGAAAGACTCCTTTGAACACTACCTATTTTTTTACATTTGGATTTTCAGTTATATGGTGACCTTGCATAATACATCTTGAATGCCTGTGGATCTATCTTGTTTGTTCATGAGTTCCAAGCATACAATATTTTTCTTTCCTCATGAAGCTTGAAGTTCATTGTTTATGAGCTCCAAGCATACAAATTTTTTCTTGCCTCATGAAGCTTGAAGGTCATTTTTTGCATGGTGACTTATTAAAGTTATCAGGATGTATAGATTTGGTATGTTTTTTGATGGGAAGCTCAACCAAGGAATGAATTTCCCATAGCCACTCGCATGTGAGTGTGAGCACATACCAGTCATGTGTGTATGTGTCTCACCTCTTTCAGATGCTCACCCAGTAGACAACCTAGAGTTTCATTGCCTTAGAGTTGAAATGGTGAAAATTGGTTGGCGTGGGGAGCAATGGTGCTTTCTTTTGCTTCTAGGGTTTTGGACCTAAAAGAAGAAAGACCAAGAACCACTTTTCAATACTTCACTCAAGAATAAACCCTTGAGATTTCAATGCAAAGGAGATTGAAATTTGTCAAAGGAAAGGTTCTAGGGATTGAATAATGTATAATGAGGGGTTCACCACCACTTGTATAAACTTGGTAAAGAATTTTTTTGAAAACACAGTGTGATATTCTTACAAATACTAAATGACCTAGAAATGCAAGTAAACAGTAATAAAAAATTGTAAAACTAGAAATGTGCACCTGGGAAACATAAGAAGGTAGAGTGGAGGTCTGGAATCCTATAAAATTTTATATCTATGTTGATAGGGACTCATACGCCAAGCTGGGTGAATCAATCTAGCTTTAGGTAAACTGTGCCTAAACAAGTTTAAGAAAAATCGTTACTCAAATCTTCAAAAATATCTGAAAGACAGGTATAGTGGGACTCATTCACCAATAGTGGTGAATCAGTCCACTTCTAGATTTCTGAAAATTCAAAATTATATTCTGTAGCTCTAAGTCTACTTTTTTGTTCCTGATTCAGACCCGGTTTGTAACTGCATAATTTGGCCTGTAGACCTTCTCTAAGCTTATCCAAGGTTTTATTGAAACTTTGACAACTTTTCCAATCTTGCTCTTTGATAAATCTATAACCTAAACCTACAAATCACATGCAAAGAGAGGGAAAAATGTTGTTGGGTTAGTGAATAGGGATTTTCCTTGGTCAAACCCCTTGTTGGTAATTAAACCCTTGAAATAGAGTAGAGAATGATGAATGAATAGATAATGATGTTGCAACTCACCAAACCCTTGCAAATAAGTGTTGCAAACATGTAAGTGATGGCTCCAATTGATGTAGACTTGGACTCTTGCTTGATACTGATAGATATTGAATGCAATGCTTGCTTGAATCACACAATATTACACCATAATTGTTAGCTCTAAAACAACATGATCCAAAAAATCTTTGGCATGATGATTGACACTTGAAGAATGCTCTAGAATGCTTGATAATCTTCTCTTGAAATGCCTTGAATTCTCTTATGAATTCTTAAATGCTCTTGTGGACCCTTGAATGAATACTTGAATGCTTGGGGATGAAAATGAGTGAAAGAACCTTGTATTTATACTTCATTATGCAAGAATACCCAAAATTACAACACTACAAGCCAACATCTGATCTAGGAGAATAAAATCACACTAGAAATTTGATTTAAATTTGAATTTTTGTCACATAAGACTCATTCATCCAAGGTGGTGAATGATTCCCATTACACATAATGTATGATACAAAAAATCAAAAGTGTTTAGAAATGTGTGAAACCTGCATTGGGGCCAAAAAGACCTAGGTGGGACTCATTCGCCCAATGTGGTGAATGAGTCCCATACACTAAATCTAGGCCACACAAGCCAGAAACACCTACATTTTGATTGGTTATTTATTGGTGTTGGGATTATCCTAAAAAAGATGCAATAAATGAGGCTTGAGGATGTAAAATGGGGCCAATTAAAGCATAAGAAAGACAAATCATTAATGACAAGCCTAAAGGAATGTGAAAGTGTGTTACAATACTTTAAAAAACTCCAAATAAGGCAAGATTAAGATCAATCATGATTAAAATTATGTTTGAATTGATAAAACCCTAGAAAAGTGTGAAAGTGTGTTACAACACTTCACAACACTTTTGCAAGGCACCATTAAATTATATTAGTTCACAAGGGCACAAGACCTAATGTGAATGTGTTATCCACATTACAACATTAATTCAAGGCAAAATTAAGCCAAAATCCACAAGGAGGACCCAAACGAGTGCGAAAAATGTCAAAGGATCCTTTTCGACACTACAAGAGTGAGTGTGCATTTTTTGGACAAAAATCCTAGATCTGATCCACATCACAATGGACAAATAGTCAAAGCTTGATCTAACCCTTTTATATTTATTTTATCTTCCTCTTTGGTAGTGTATGTTTGTGCCTTTATAATTCCCTTTACATCATTTCTCACGTGTGTTCTCTTGTGCCTATGTTGTTTTGTCATGGGATCTTGATCTTGGGGGGTCAATCACCCCTCTTGATCATTGTCATCCCATCTTACTGGAATTGGTGTGCTTGGACTCATCTTGAATTAGATTTGTCTACTTTAGTGTGAGTTTGAAGCAAGTTCATCCTCTCACTAAAGTGGGGGCTAAATCTAGTGTCAAAAAATGTCGTGAGTGATATTTAAACACTTGTTTAGGCCGCCCTCCTTGTAAAATTGAGCTTAATGTTGCATTGACTTAGTGTTGTAATGTGATTAAAACACTCACATTTGGTCTTGGGCCCTTGTAAACTAAATAAACCTAATCCTACCTTATTTAGAGTGTTGTAAAGTGTTGTAACACATTTTCACACTTTTCTAGGGTGTTCATAAATAATTATGATTCTTTATGCTTTAATTGGCCTTATTTTACACCCACAAGCCTCGTTTAATGCATCTTTTCAAGGATGATCTTGCAACAAATCAACATCCAATCATAATTTAGGTTTTTTCAGGTTGTGTGGCCCAGATTTGGTGGTCTGGGACTTATTCACCACGTTGGGCGTATGAGTCCCACCTAGGGTTTTGGGTCCCGATATTGGTTTTATACCTTTCTAAGCATTTTTTAATTGGTCCCATAAATTATTCCTAATGGGACTCATACGCCACCTTGGGTGTATGAGTTCTATGTGGCCCAAAATTAAAATTAATTCAAATTCCTTGCAGGACTTTATCCTCCTAGATCTGTTGTTGGCTTGTAGTGTTGTAATTTCGACAATTTTTGCATAATTAAGTATAAAATACAAGTTTCTTTCACTCATTTTAACCTAAT
>VDFB02000013.1:146006321-146031096 GCA_007258455.2 Sequoia sempervirens
ATTGACAACTTACCCCTAATTCTTCAAAAGGAATTTTAAAATATTTATGCAATTTATACAATACTACTTCAATTCCTTTTACAAATATGATCCCAAGCTCCTAGCATAAGTATCCCATACAAATGTTGCCTAAGATCTACAATATGACATGCTCCTTGTACTCTAATACATAAATTTCAACTTACATATGAAGCATGCTAAAATTCTTGAATATTCCCTGATCTAGTTCTAAATAACTTATTATGGAATCATTTTCATGTCAATCACTGGAAATTTATTATGATATTATCTGTAATATGCTCAAAATTCTCTCAAATTCTACAGGAGTACTTGTATATTGGCAGCAGTGAAGTGTCTCTTGGCATTAATGACACAAATCTGAGAGATTGATGTACGCTTGAATAGGTTCTTTTGAGTTAGAGTCGCCACCTCCTTTTAGAGGATGAAACTTCAAATGAGATGAAGTTTCCTTGCAAAATAGGATAGGTTCTACACTATCTACCACAATAGAGTCACGTTCGGATCCTTCAATGCCTACTACACTCAAATTGTATACTAGGTTCAAGAATTCAACAATATCTAAACTAAATATTCAAATCTTCATCACCATTTGACTCTGCATTTTGTATCTACATCTTTGGAGAATGAGAAATCCCCAGCAGATTCACCATTTTGTTGGTGTTTTCCACTACACCCAAGAAATATCTAAGGAATAGCTAGTTCCTATAATCAAGATTAGTTGTAATGAATGGCCAACTAACAAGATTCCATTAGAGACTGAGATCTTCTACACTTTAGGCTCTATGGAACCAAGGAGGGTATTCCTACTGTGTTCATTTTGATCAATACTTTATAGAACACTTCATTCTTGATAGATTAACTCTGACGAAAAGGTAATTATGCAATGGATTACTACAAGACTAGCTTATCTTGAAGTAATTGCTACCCATTCATCAAAGAAAAGTCTTTCTTACAACTATCACTAAATACACACCCTCAGAGTTAAAGAATTTTCTGAAAAAAAATGAATATGAATTCTAACTTCAAGTCGGTTACTAGGTGAAAAATTGATATACTCTTTATGCAAATATTTGGAATAGACTAGTACCTAGCTATGTTGGGTAGAGGAGTCACATATATAAAGATCAAAAACATATAAACAATTTTAACCTTGGTAAAATTGACTATTCTTATAATGAGTTTGTCTTATAGAACTCATGCTCCTGAAACATAACTCCCTATCAAATCCTTTAGAAATTACTGTAAAATTATGAATCCATTCAACCATTTTAATTGATTACTTTATTCAAAGAAAAACTAGAGACATACATTCAAACAAATGTTTGTAGATAAATATTAATATCATTGATATTTCACTTAAAATTTACAATGACTTACACTTGGAGGAGAGTTAATGTATCAAAAATATGCTTCAAAACCAATACTAGTCATTACTATGAAACAAATTAAGAAATTTGTACATATATTCATCAGGGCTCAAAACCAAACAAATGCCCTATTCACTATCTTCTTATAAACCTATTGTTCGAACCATAAATTCACCCGACCATATATTTTCAATATCCCCCCTTTGCAAATGAACCATGAGTTCCCTTTTATAGACAAGGGAGTGAACAAGCCACCAACTCAAATGAAAATTCATAACAAAAATTCATTTCATTCCAATTTCACTATGCATTTCAACCTCCTCATAATATCCTTGTAGGAACACGTTGAAAACAAGGAATAACCAAAAAATGCAGCCACCAACCAAAAAGGGAAAATGCAAAGGCCCACCAAAATTTTCCTTTACCACCAAGCACACACCGAATCAGATGGCCATATCACCACAAGGGCACACATTCAACACCAAACCCAAAATGTAATTGACACATATGCCGAAGAAGAGACTACCCAAAATTCATTTCATTCCAATTTCAATATGCATTTCACACCTCCTCGTACTATCCTTGTAGGAACACGTTGAAAACAAGGAATAACCAAAAAATACAGCCACCAACCAAAAAGGGAAAATGAAAAGGCTCGCCAAAGTTTTCCTTTACCACCAAGCACACACCAAATCAGATGTCCATATCACCACGAGGGCACACATTCAATGCCAAACCCAAAATGTAATTGACACATATGTCGAAGAAGAGACTACCCGCCGCAGTAACACATCATAGCCAAAATTTTCCATCCCACATGGCAATTCTTTATCGACCAGCCACCTTGCCTTTACTAGTACCAAGACCATGATACACACGCCCACTCTGAGTCATTTCTAGAGAGGGAGATGAAACCTCAACTTCCTCCTCATCCTCGTCTGAGTTCATCATAGTGCCATTCTACCTGCTTGGATTCTTAACAACCAGTGGAGGGATAGACATAACCTCCTCACCTGGGGCCAGACTTTTTACCAAAGTTGAGAGATATTGTTGGTAATTGGGGTTTGTCTCAGTCTCGCTATCCAACTAGCTTTCCATAAGATCAATGGGTGAATTTTGACGCCTAAAGGAGCCATGCCCATACCTTATCTTCCCGTCAACCCTAGTAATAGAATGCACTTGTTGCTTGTCTTTATCATCTATCGGTTGAGCAACAATGTCCTGGAATTCTAGCCTCCTGCTACATATGATGGGAATAAGCCTAGTCTTGTCAACTGAGGCACCTTCATGAGTAGTAGAGTTGAGCCTTTGAGAGCTCAAGTGAGTAGACCTTCTCACTGCCTCGCTCATTTTCTCTATTAGAAAATCACTCAAGCTCAACCTGACTCAACTCAAAAAATTTCTAACTACTAGAAATGAATGACACAATTAGCAGTTAATTCCTCCCATATTTATCATGCAAGGCAATGGAAACCATCATCAATTTTCAGTAAAAACACATGCGCAAACATGGAAATTTGGTGGTGTATGTACTAGCACCATTGAATCTGAGCCGCATGGGAATCTATGGATCACCCTTCATGATTGCCAACAATTACATCTCCACATGAATTGAGATCAACTTGATCACACAAGCAAGAAATAATTCATTAATGCTTCACTCTGTTGCATAATAAAATGGCTACCACATGCCATTTTCCAACTTTGAATATTGCCCACTAGTCTCCTAAAGAGTTGGTAGATCAAATGGTTCTCGCTGGGTTGACTGGGTTTGAAATCCAACAAAGTGTTGCTGACTTTTATTCGACCAATAACATTAATCCATCTTGGACATGCACTTCCTTGTCAGCGGGTCCCACACATAATGCAAACTAAAAGGTTTGAGCCATGTTTCTCAATCTCGTTGACCCTGCGGCCTTTAAACAACCTTCATCTTTACTCTATGAGTCAACGGGGAATAGTGGAGATTGACCCTTGCTTTGGATCTCAGTCGTCAGTCTAAAGCCATGGACGATGAGCTTGTTAGTGGAGGTTGGGCCCCACATCTGCATAAGACACATGTCTCCATTTTTTCAACCTCGCACTAAATAACTGGTTGGCACCTTAAGTCCACGAGCTGGTGGGGTACGATCTAGATAATCTCCAATATCCTCAAATCTCAAAAACCTACATACAACATAGTTAGCATTTAATGAAAGGCTTTGGCTAGTTCGTTGGTGTCATGACCCCTGCAGACTGATGACTTAAGCTTAAGTCATCAGGAAAATTAAAACCTTGACTTAGGAAATTAGTAGCTTTGGCGAATGGATTGGGTGACTGGTAGGCTAACCAAAGGGGGGCAGTAAATAGATGTAAATAATGGCTTGAGGAGTGACTTAAAGAACCAAGAACTGGCAAAAACTAGTCAATGCCAGATTAGAACATTTGAAGCCTCGAGAGGATAAATCCTACTCACCTATGGGGACAATGGTTTATTCAAAGGTAGACTAGATACATGGAGAACGAGAAAAGTCACAAGAATTTTAAAAGCTCCAACACAACTTCAATAGTTTGTATTATTTAATTATTTATTCCCTCTTAATTAAATAAACTAAATTATATAGTCTTATTTAATTATCATTATCCATCTTTTATTAAATAAACAATTTCAAATATTTGTTTTATTTAATAATTGGTATCTCTTCTAAATATTTCAATTTCCTCTAAATAGAATATTTCCAATTTCTTCCTAAATTGAATAAATCCAAATATTCAATTAAGACATATTTCTACAACTATTTCCTATTTTCACTCATCATTATACACTAACAAAATTAGATATTTCATATCTAATTAATTCAACTCAGCCTTCAAGGACAAACTTTGGAGACAAATTAGAGAAAAATTATAGGAAAAATTATTCATCTTCTTCCATTGATTCTTCCTATCCTCTAGAAAAATGTTTTTATGGGAAAGAACAATCTCCATAATCTTATTTGGCTTCTTCATCCTTCACCATTAAATCTTTCAAATAAAATCTAGACCATTACCTACTGCCACATCACAAATATGTTGTCGGGAATCTATAAATATAGCTTCTTTCTATAGGAAATGGATCCCAACTTTATGCAATCTTACTCTGTAGAAATAACATTAGAAGCATTTGAGCAACTATCATATTTAGAAAAATAGCAATCATCATTGTAGAATCATATTAGAATCATCTTAGTTTTATAATCATGGCTCTTCATATAGCTGCATCTTAGTTTATTTTATCTATTTTATGTCATTTTCATCTACAAGATTACATCATATCATTTTAGCAATTATCATATATCATTAGATTCCTGCATCTTGCATCATCTCATTCTCTAGATTGGTATTTTAAGAGTCGCAATGCTTACATCATCATAGTGCTTAAGAGGGAATAAATAATTAGAAGAATGCAAATAGAATAGAAGAATTAAAGAAATGAACTATATAAATAAAATAAAAAATTATTTAATAGTAGATGAATTAAAGGTTAATTAATCAAATAAATGTATTTAATTAATCAGATTTATCCAAAAAAACTTTAGGTGTATATATTGCCCCTCTTTGAAGTGATGTGTTTACGCATTGCTTCAAAAAACATTTTTGTTGCTACTGCTAGTATTGACGAAATTTTTTCAGTATGCCCTAGATGTTGATTTTCAGGTGATGATGGATATATGCCCCGTCGGGAGACAAGTTGATGAATTTTTTTATTTTTTGGATTTTTTGAAAATTTTCAAAATATTTATGATTTTTTTTGGAAAATTTTCAAATTTTTATGATTTTTTAATGATTTGATAAATATTTTCAATTTCAATGATGCAAAATCGATTTATGTCCCTTAAAATGATGTATAGTCCACCAAATGTGAAATTGATGAATTAAGCCTCTTGGAAAATAAAATAATTAAATCCCACCAAAAATCCCACCTTAATCATTCTATAAAAAGCTAAAAAGGTGGATTTTCAAATTCATTTGTGCATTGTGAGTTTGAAATTTGAGAGTGAGAGCAAGCTTAGCATTTGGACAAAAATGGTTATTCCATACCACACTCACCGTTTTGAGTGCATGGGATGACACAACTGCTCGGTCACATACAGACCTCCAATAGGTACCCCAAAAACCTCCTTGTAATTTGTTCATTTCAATTTTCACACATTTATGTCATTTGAATTTAGTTTTATGTATTTTAGTTCATGCACACACTGATGTAGTGCATTCACTTTCTATTTTAGTTCATTGATAAGATTTTGTAGCGTATAGATAGGTAGTTGTAGCACATAGGCCAAAATAGCGTTTAGGATAGATAAAGTGGCACATAGAACTCCTAGATTAGTGCATAGACAAAAATGGCACGTAGGTGATCTAGATTAGCGCATAGGGACCCTAAAATGGCACATCCATCCAATCAACACTTTGGTCTCCTGAAATAGCGCATAGAGGTTTTGAAATGGAGCATAAGCTAATTTAGCACAATGACCACTTGTTTTGACGCATTGATGATTTTTAATGGCGCATTAAATTTTTTAGAGCATTGAATCACTATTTTAGTGCTTTGAAGTCAGAAAGATGTAAATTGTTAGTAAACTCCATGATTTTGATAATTTTTTATCACATCAGCCTGAAATTTGATTTCATTGTTGATGTTTATTGATGATCCTAATAGGTTTGATTTCTATTGATCTCATGATAGGTGAGATTTAATAATTGATTGTTGATAATTGACCTCATGATAGGTGAGGATCAATTATAAACTGATTGATTGACCTCATGATAGGCGAGGATCAATGATAAATTGTTGATTGTCCTCATGATAGGCAAGGATCAATAGGATAAACTGATGATTGACCTCATGATAGGTGAGGATGAATAGGATAAAATGATGATTGACCTCATGATAGGTGAGGATCAATGATAAATTGATGATTGTCCTCATGATAGGTGAGGATCAATGATAGTTTCTCATGAGATTTGATCACAGTCTCACCAGAGCTGATTAGATTTGATGGGTTGATTGATGTTTGATTAATTGATAAATATTACTAATTTTTGATGTTTTGTTATGATAAGAGCCTTTGACGAACTTACAGATCCAAGAGTGGTTTCCTAGGACATTTGATTTGATACTTCAGTTGATACAGTCTGAAACTGACCTTATTACACAATGTGAATTGTCTTCTCTTCTAGATATGCCCCCGATTAGGATTAATCAGGTACTATTGACAGCCTTAGCAGAGAGATGGTATAGTGAGAATAATACATTTCATTTTTCCACTAGAGAGATGACAGTGAACCCAAAGGATGTATGGTGGATCTTATGGATACCTATTATTGGGGAGCTAGTAGTTTATGATTCTACTGAGTAGGTTGGGACTATTGCACTGTGCTGAGTTTTTCAGGATGATAGGATTTGTGGATACACGATTCTATGGTGAGAGATGGTTGATTCCTATGCTACCTTTCCATCGGTACTTGCTAGTTTCATTGGAGGGTTCCTTTGTCCTGATTGCAAGTCAAAGGGAATTTCAATTAGGTGGGGTTGGATTTTTGAGAGTATGATCATCCATGGTACTAGATATGCATGGGGTATGTGCATGCTTTCTCATCTATATCATGATTTGCATTAGGTGGTCTACCTCAGAGGGGCCAATTTTTCTTCCAGAGTTACATTACTTCAGGTGTGGGTGTGGGATCATATAGTGATCACTCATCTAGTTGTAGTCAGACAACGACCTACCCTGAGGCCATACGTTCATGCATATGTAGGTCTAGTTACTCAGCCTTGAATGGGTAAACTGGAGCATTGGAGGAGAGTCCTTGATGATGCAGAGACAGTTACATGGTGACCCTATCTTGGTTGTGAGCAGTGGCCGAATGATGATATGGAGATTCCATACTTATGCCAATCCATGTACTTGATTGGTAGGACATGTTTCATCATTGAGATATTTTTTTCAAGGAGGGTGCTTAGATAGTATGAAAGACTACAGTGCATGCCTCAGGGTGTTGCACATTATGGACTATGTTAGGTGGATGTCATTGAGTGGGAACCCTTCTTATCCTATGATGTTATAGTGCAGGAGTACCAGGGTCTACTGACCATTATTTGGGAGATTTATCCTAATATCATTGAGGCTTCAATTACTAAGGAGTATGCTCAGTATCCAATTATTTGAGAGATGAGGAGGAGGAGGAGGAGGAGGATGTGGAGAGAAGTAATGATGATGAGGGAGATGGAGATGGAGATGGTGATGATGAGGGAGATGGAGATGGAGATGGGGATGGTGGAGGAGATGATGGTGGAGGAGGAGATGAGGGTGGAGGATGAGATGAGGGTGGAGGAGGCCCGACATTTGATGTGAGATACTTCAAGGTGCCTCATAAGAGGTGATCATTGGTAGTTGTAGTAGAGAGCATGTGCGGATTGGAGTACCCTCCCAATCGTAGCAAACCCACATTGCAAGCCTATAGGTTCAGGTGCAGACACTATAGGGGTAGTTGGTACAAGCTCAAGGGTTACTAACCTAGACAATAACCTAGATACAGACATAGGCTCAAGCTCATGCATAGGCTCTCTCATAGGTACATGCACAATTGACAACTACACAGGCACAGATAGCCTGTTGGATAGTAGAGAGAGATGCAACTAGAGAGATTGCAGAGCGGGCACAAGGATTGGCAGATAGACTATAGAGAGTAGCTGAGGGTACCTCCATAGCTGATTATATGAGAGAGGTTACTTGTGTGGTTTGTGAGGTTGAGTACTATAGAGGTCGATACCATGATGTAGTTCCTACAGAGTAGAGAGTTAGTTATGCTCAGTCTCAATATGAGAGGACTCATTCTAGGACTAACAGTAGGAGTGTGACACAACCTCGTTTGAGAGATATAAGAGATCCAAGTATGTCTGGTGGGGAGGCACTGGTCCAAAGATGTTTGCACCATCTTGGGCTAGCAACACATAGCTTCATGATTGGATTCCCTTATTTATTTTGAGACATGATGTATACTCCGATTTTTGATTCATGGCCATTTTGATGTTGTATCTCTTTACATTTCAGACATCATTGTATACTTGACATTATGATTTTTGAGATTTATATGATATGCAACGGATTTATCGATCTATATGTGTTCTATATGGTTCTATGATGGATGTCTATGATGAATTCCTATGATGTATGCATTTAATTTCTTGTTCTATATGCCATGTGATGTTTTATATGATGATGATATGGATGCAATCTATGATCATGATAATGTGTTATGATTTTATGATATTTTATTTATGATGTTAAATGTGATTATGCTTATAATGATGATGTATGGATGAATGGTTCATGTAGTATTTACATAGACTGATATATGTATGATAATGTATATACACGAATGATATGATAATGCAACTATATGTATGATTTTTGATATGATGTTTCTATGATATATGACATGATGATGCAAATGGGATATGATGCACTTTTATTTTTGGTATATCAAATGTAACTATATGATATAATGAATGGATGAATGAATGATCAATATGATGATACCTCTAATGTATGATGTATGATATGATAACATTAATGAAAATTCAACTATGTAAATGATTTTTTTAAATATTTTTCTTATGCTATTATATGATGTGATGCACAAATGAAAAAATATGATAGGATAAATGCAAATATATGATCGAATGTATGAATGAGTAAATGATATAATAATGTCCTCCAATGTATGAAATGCTAATGATCATGCAACTACATGATAATGATGATGTTTTTTTGTTAATGTCAAGTATACTCAATCCATTAATGATAAAAGGTAACATTATTTTTGAGATCTCCACCAACCTTTGGAATAAACTACTTTGTACATGCAAAACTAACATAAATGTAATCTAATTTAACCATGCAAATCTACATATGCTAAATTTGTCATCTTAACAATCCATTTATCATGCTTTTTTAATCATCATTGAGCCTTTAAAATGTTGAAAATGAGTACAAGCATGAATGGTATAATTAGACCAATGATGACCTGAGTACTACTTTCATGATTTTTGATATTGCAAGTTAACACAAGCATCTAGGTATAATTAAACCAAGATGACCTAAGCATTTCTTGCATAAATAGACAAGAATCAAACATTTTCCTATGCAAATTTGGAATGTCATCAGTGATACTTTGTAGAGCACATCTCGCGACAATTCACACAATAATAATGATCAACTCACAGACAACAAACAAAGAAAATACCATTCTCCTTCCTAGCTTCTCTAGTTCAATACATCATCAAGTTGCTCCAAAGAAATGATAGCAAAGAATCAAAGTACAACATTTGAACATTCAAGCTAAAGCATTAAAATCATGATTAAAAAAATATCATCCATCCTGAGTTGTTTTGATTGATTTGATTTTAGTTGTTTGATATGGATGGTTGATTTTTTGAAATGTTTTGATGTTTGATGTATGTTCAATGTTGAGTTTCCCTATGATCATTTTGTTTGCTTCGGTGTCATACTATTGTTTGTCTATTTGATTAAGCTCAAATTTTATTGCCCACAACGAGTTTAGGATTTTTCCCCCAGGCTAGGGTGAGAAACAATCACATTTCCAGGATATGTACAAGAGGTTGTCTTTTCAATGATAGGTGGAATGATGACGAAAGTGAATGACCAAGACATGCATCTAATAGATGGAAAACATAGTTTAAATCACAAGTAGAACCTATTTCTAGGTTTTCACTACATGTTTTTATTGTACTTTTTTAGACTTTATGATTATTATTTTTTGTATTTTTTTGTTTTCTAATTTTTTTTGTATTTTTTTTGTCACCAAGACGCTTGTTTCCCAGGTTTTGATTGAGGCGACCATTTTGACCATAACCATGCACTACATGATTTAGGTGTAGAATTTTCTGAGATGGAGACTATTGATAGGTTCATCAAACAAATCCCCTTTAGGTGTAGATAGTTGATAAGCTCCTCATCCATAGACTTATTTAACAACAAAGGGACCTAGCCAGTTAGGTTCAAACTTCCCTTTCTTCTATTTGTATTGTTGATTTCAAGGGTTTTTCTTTAAGACCAAGTCTCCAACTTGAAATTCTCTAGGTTTTACTCTGTGACTATAATGTCTAGACATCCTCTATGGATGTCTTTAAATGGTCCATAGCTTGTTGACAATGTTCATCCAATAATTCTAGCTCTTGAAGTCTAGACACTCTATAATCTTGATCTGAAATGATTCCCTTCAGTGACACACAGAGTGATGGTATATCAAACTAAATAGGTAGGATGGCCTCTAATCCATATACTAAGGCATATGGTGTAGCTCCTATAGGTGTTCTGATGCTAGTATGGTATGCCCATAGAGCAGGATTTAGTTGAATGTGCCAATCACGTCCAACCTCATTGACTATTTTCTTTAGGATTTTTAGAATAGTTTTGTTTGAGGCCTTTGCTTGGCCATTTCCTTGAGGATAGTATGGGGTTGAAAAATGATGTTGGATATGAAAACTTTCACATAGTTCCTGAACATCCTGATTCATAAAAGATCTACCATTGTCTGTGACAATGGACTAAGGAATGCCATACTGATAAATGAGGTAATTCAATAAGAAAGAACAATTCTTTTTCCAGTGATTGTTCTCAAGGGAACAAATTATATCCACTTTGTAAAGTACTCCATGACTGTGATTATAAATTTGTGTCCATTGGATGAAGAGGGATTAATCTTTCGTACTAGGTCTAGTCCCTACTAACAAAAAGGCCATGTTCAAGTGAACGGTTGCAATTCTTGTGCTGGTGCATGGATTAGGTTGTCATGGGTTTGACATTTTTGGCACTTCTTAACAAACTGAAAAGACTCCTCCATATTTGGCCAGTAATACCCCAAACAAAGGAGTTTATTCACTAGGGTTAGTCCACTTGAATGAGCTCCACAAATACCTTCATGAACCTCATGTAAGGCTATCTCAAACTCATTATGTTCTAGACATTGAAGAAGACTACCATCCAGACCTTGACGGTAAAATATGTCATAAATTAAGGTATATCATGTGGTTTGGCAGATGAAGTTGCATTTTTGGTTTCTAGAAAGATCAAGAGGAAGGATATTGTGTTTTAGATAAGCATAGGTCTTTCCATAAATTTAGGATTCAATGTAAACTAAATGGCATATAGTTTGAGATTCGGGATTATCATAAGCAGGATTAGACACTTGTTCCACCATAAACTCATAACGACCTCACTTTTTTGGTATATGTAAGAGAGAAGCAATTATCTCCATAGCATCAAAAACCTTGTTTTCTTCCCTTGGAATTTGTTCAAACTTGATATCTACAAAGTACTTTTTGAAATCATCCATCATTTTCTTATATGACATCAAATTCTCATCTTTGGTTTGATATTCATCATTTACCTGATTAATGATTAGTTGTGAATCTCCATATACTTGTAGCTCTATGATCTTCCATTCAACTACCACTTTGATGCCAATGATTAATGCCCTGTATTCAACTATGTTGTTTGTACATGGAAATATGAGTCTGTAGGAATTTTGTATGGTATGTGACCCTTGAGGTGTAACAAACAGAATTCTTGTGCTTGACCCACGTTGTGTGTAGGACCCATCAAAATAAAGCAGTCATTGTTGTGTTGTCATAGTAAGAACGTCTGCATCAGGAAACTCGATGTTCATTGGATGATTTTCTAGTAGTGGAGCTTTGACTAACTAATTGGCTATCACCTGACCCTTGATGGCTCTTAGATCTACATACTGGATATCAAATTCACTCAAGATCATGACCCACTTGGCTAGTCTTCCTATTAGGGAAACCTTGTTGAGTAAGTACTTTAATGGATCAATCTTTGCTATGAGTTTGACTATGTGGGTTAACATGTAATGCCGCAACTACTAAGTAGAAAATACCACTACCAAACACGCTTTCTCGATGAAGGTGTAATTTATCTCATAACCATTTAAAGTCCTACTAATATAATAGATAGCCTATTCCTTTCTCGCAGGATCTTCCTATGCTAAAAGAGCAGCCAAAGAAATCTCAATTGTTGTAATGTATAGTAATAATGGTCTCTCTTCTATAGGTGGCATTAGTATGGGTGGTGACATCAGATATTACTTTCATTTGATTGAGATTTGTTTCACATTCTTGATCCCACACTGGTACATTTTGACCAATTTTTCGACGACGGCCCGTCAAAATTCCGACCGTTGTTCGTCGCTATAATTGCATTAGAATTTCGACGACATTTGAAATGTCAAAATTTTGGCCTGGCATCCCGTCGAAATTTCGACGGGCCGTCATCAAAAAATTGGTCAAAATGTACCAGTGCCATTTGAAAAAGACATTCTTATGTAGCAAATGATTGAAGGGATGACTTTTGTCTGCTAATTGGGAGATAAACCTCCTGATTGATTGTAGCCTTCCCTGTAGAGACCGTAGTTGACTAATATTCTTCAGTGGTGGAATTTCAATTATGGCATTGACCTTGGCCAAATCCACTTCGATACCTTTCTCTGAAACTATGTGTAGACACCTAAAAATGGTCCGGAGAATCTGATTAATTAAATACGACTTATTTGATTAATTATCTTAAATTCATCTACTTAATAAATAAATAGAAATATTTATTTATATTAATTTCATTATTAATTCTTCTATTTTCTCTCCTAATTAAATAAACGAAATTAAAAACCTTGTTTTATTTAATTATTATCATTATTGCTTCTTTTATATTTATATCTTGAAAATTAAATACACAACTTAAATAATTTGTGTTATTTAATTACCTCATCACATTTCTTCTTAATTAAATAAAGATATTCTAAAAATCTTTTATTTAATTATCACTTTCCAAATATTTTAATTTAATAAACAAATCCTATAGTTTGATTTATTAAATTATTTATTCCTCTTTTGCTAAAATTAAATAAACTAAAAATATTTAATTTATGCATAAATCATTTACACTATTCACTCACCAATAAAATTAGATTTTTTTAAATCTAATTAATGCAACTTCCATTCACGGGAAGAGCTTCGGGGACAAACTTGCAGGAAGTCCTCTCAATCTTCTTCCATCAATCCCCCATCTCTTCTTGCCTGGTGTTTTCATGGGGAGGAACAATCCTCCATGATCAGCTCCATCTTCTCATCCCATGCCATTCAATTCTTCAGATTGAATCATAGCCCCTTATCCCGTATCCCTGTGCAAATGTGCTGTCGTGAAAGCTATAAATATAGCTCTTTGGCTACAGGAAATGGATCCCAATTTGTGTAATCTTACTCTGTAGGTTTTCCAAGCATCCAAGCATTCAAGCATTCATCCAACATCCATCAAGTAGCAATCAAGCATCCAACATTTGCAGTCATGGCTACCATTACAATAGATTTGCATATTTAATCACATAGGAAATAGAATTAGTTCATTTCTCATTCTCTAAATGTCATTTCAACAGTTTAATTAGCTTCTAAATCTGAGAGCAAAGTAAATTAGAGAGATCCTTTAGAGTTAGAGAGCAATAGGATAAATTTATGAAGATTTCTAGTTTAAATTAGTTTAATTTCTTTGAATCTTAGATGCAATGTCCTATTTAGAAGTGTAGAAGCATGTTTAGAGTGTTTATCCCATTCTTCCACTTACATTTTGGCACCCACCGTGGGGCCTAACCCCATATTTTGCTTAATTTTTGAAAATTGTGTCCTACAGGTATCAGTGTGAAAGTTTTCGCAGAACCGTGACTTTTTGCAGCACGCCGGTGGTCTGTTTCAGCGCGTCGGGTTTCTGTTTCAGCGCGCCGGGTTTCTGTTTCAACGCGCCAGGTTTCTGTCTCAGCGCGCCTGGTTTATGTTTTAGCGCGCCGCTTAACTGTTTCAGCGCGCCGCTTCCCTATCCTTAAAAACATTTTTTTTAAAATCTGGATCCGACTTGTCCACGGCCAGACTTTGTTTCTGTCTAATTTTGGATAAAATTTACCAATCCTAGGATAGAAATGGATAAAATTTACCAATCCTAGGATAGAAATGGATAAAAATTGATCAATCCTAGGATAGAAACTTCACATTTATTTTGTGGGATTAAAAATGAACATTATGCTGGTATGGAGCAATATCTCCATATAGATTAGCTAACTTGTCTTTTGGGTTTTAAAAAGAACAATTTCTCTACTGTGATTGGGTGATGGGTTTATGCTTTCCCCTTTACTGGGTGCATCAGAATACCAGACTCACTTTTCTTTATGCATTTTAAAGCTTTTTAAAAAACCTTTAGACAGGCCTACCGTAGTGGGAAAAAGTACTCACCCTACGGGAACGACCTGAGTGGGGACAGCCAAAAGCCATGGTATTCCAACCCACTTAAAAATTTATGTGAATTTGGGGAAACCCTTTTTCAACGGAAGTGTGCAGGATAACCATCCCCAAAATCTTTGTTCTAAAGATTGGGAGGTCTCTCGAGGGAGTTTATCCATTTGTCGCTCTGAATGGAAATCCTATCTAAGAACCTAGAAATAGAAGCATGCTTGTCAGTTTCTAAACATTGTAATACTTGGTGGTGTAGGGGCGGGGAAGAATCTACCCTCAAGCACTCACCATATAATTTCCAAGGACTGTTTGCTCAGGGGATCTGGTATCCACTTCCGTCACTCTGAGTACGCACCTAGAAAAGACAAAAACACGGGCACCCTCTAGGGGTGACATGGCTGTGTGAGTCGACGCAATTCCAAGCTGTGGGCCATTCGAGTATATAACAATGACCTTTTGTCTCTAGGAGTGAGTCTATCTGAAGTGTCTTATCTGTTATAAACTAGTGAAAATCAAGAAGAATCATTGATTCTTAAGAACATACACTATCTGTTTAGATTCTAGGATTTTAAAGTCAACCATTCTATTCTTGCTTGCTGTGTTTTCTCTCATTAAATTCAAATAAGATCATCACAAAAATCATCAAAATCAAAACACTTGTGGAATTCTCATGATTCAAGATTGGGTATCCACCAAGTTTGTCAAGAAATCCCTTGTCAAACGAATCAGAAAACCAAAGAAAACACTTGAATACAAATAACTTCTGAGAAAGCAATGATTTCTATATCAAAGCAGGAAAGTTCTACTCCAACATAGGACTTTTATTCATAGGTATCACAATTTCTCTAGAGGTTATACGGACGACTATGCTGTAGCTCCCTTAGATTCACAAGCATTCTATCAAAGAAGGGCTCTTAGGCAACACCACAATCATAGTCAAAGAATTCGTCCAGAATACATCCCACAACCAGCCATACAATACGATACCAGACCAAGTGAGTTTCATAGAATAAGATAGTTCTGTCTTAGCACCTCATGGTTCTATTTTAGCACTTTGTCTCTCGCCTCCAAATGATTCATTCTCT
The DNA here is from genome assembly GCA_007258455.2 of Sequoia sempervirens. Lineage (NCBI taxonomy): Eukaryota > Viridiplantae > Streptophyta > Pinopsida > Cupressales > Cupressaceae > Sequoia > Sequoia sempervirens. The sequence goes on from VDFB02000013.1 coordinate 146,022,131, forward strand.
GCTCCTCAAGCAGATCGCCCTCGCTCCAAGCTTCCTGCCTCTGCTCCATGTCTCGCTCCAGCCATGGTCCCACTGCTCTGCTAGAGTCTCCTGCTTTTAGCGCTTTAAGTCTCGCTCCAAATACAACCGGCCTCCTCGTTCTAGTGGCTGTGTCCTATTCCAAATACAGACAAATTGCATAGTAAGGCCCGGCCTCTATTTCCAGCGCTGCGAGAGTCTCATTGCTTTCAGCCAAGGCTCTGTTCTATTTTTAGCTTTTAGGTCTTTGGTTTTGAATACCCGTAAAGTCAGAAAAATAGAGAGTTGGTAGGACAGTTTGTCAGTTTGCCCATATCGATAACAAGGTTTTCATCAGTCCAAAACATTTTTTTCACAGTCCAAAACACTTGGGTCATACAAAAGAAAAACTTTACCATTACACCTAGATCTTGAAACATCTTGCAAAGTGTCCTTATTACCAAATCTGAGATTTTCTGTCAAAGTTTCCCTATCAAGGATTTTTATCATCCTTCCATCACGAAACTAGACACGACTAAATCAAATTTTAAATCAAAAACCTTGACACTTTTCCAATCAAAAATCCAAGATCAAAGTCTAGAGTAAAAAGTTTGTATGCCTATTTTTACACGATCAACATATCAAAGACAACAACAAGAACAAAACGAAAGAATAGTAGCCATGGCTGAAGAAAACCCTTGGGGATGATATAGCAACACTGATCCTCTCACTAATTCACACGAGAAAGAAATAACTACAGAGGAAATTGAGAAAGTTCAACAAGACCCTCATTTCCATAAATTTATGGAAAAGATGTTAGAGCAAGATATGGAAAAGTATCTTCTATTATTAGCTGACAAGGGTGCTAAGCTTCCTAAAGACTTTGATGTCAATCAACTCAAAGAAATGACCACACCTAACTCAACTAGTATAGAAAATCCAAATCAAATAGATGCTTTGACAAAATAAATCCAACAATTACAATTGCAGTTCCAAAATATCCAACAAGGGCCAACAAAAAGATATTCCTTACAAGACATTTGCCCTTATCCATTCGATCCAAGCATTAACATGATACCATTTCCACGGTATTGTGAATACCTGACGTACAACAAATACAATGGAAGAACCGATCCATTTGATCACGTATGGGAATTTCGAGCCATGAGCATAGAGTTCGCACATGAGGACTCTTACTTGCTACGATTATTTTCGAGAAGCTTAAGAAACACTTGCATGGAGTGGTTTTCTAAATTGGAACTTGGGATTCAATCTTTTGAAGAACTAATCAATAGGTTCATAACACACTTCTCATTCAACATCCAACATGGGGTGACCTTAAAAGAACTCTACAACACCAAACAAGCAAAGGGTGAAAAGTTTCTTTCCTTTCTCCAACGATGGAGAAGGCTATTTGCTAAATACCCTAGATCTATTCCTGAAGAGGAGAAGATAGAGATGTTCATTGATAACTTAGTAGATGACATGAATTACAGATTGGACTTACCATGTCCATCTACATTTGAACAAGTTATCGAAAAAGGGCTCAAAATCGAAGAGGCTCTAATCAAAAGAGGAACGATCAAACACTTCATTGAAGGTTCAAACAATAACAATTCCTCTAATAACAACAACGAAAAGCCAAGATTTTGGCAAAAGAACAAGAATACTGATACCATGATTGATACACACACATCTAAACCAGTATTCACCTTGACGCCAACCACTACAAACAAACAAAACAATGGTCTTAATGTCAAACAAAGTAGTGATCAAGGAAATAATCAAAACAATGGAGAAACAAAAACCCAATCATTCCAATGACCATCCAATAAATGAAAATTCACGCCATTAGGACAATCATTGGAATCAGTCCTCAAAGAACTTTTAGATGAAAAACTCATTCAAGTACAAGAGGCTAGAAATTAGGACCCTCAAGTCAAACCATCATGGTGGAATGACTTACATTACTGTCACTACCATCAAAATAAAGGCCACATGACTGAAAATTGTTGGCAGTTAAAACATGCAGTACAAGACCTCATAGATCAAAAGAAAGTATTTGTAGAGGGGCACCAAACAAACAAAGATCATACAACGTTCAAAAATCCTCTACCCAATTATCAGAAGGGAGAATCCTCTTCCGCAAACACTAAAGGTAAGAACATCGGTTATGTTTATGATACAACGATCCTTTGTTTTTCTGCTGCCAAGGAGGATGAAGAGTTATGCAATCAAATCAATCGGAACAAGGACATTACATCTACCGATTTGGTACAACATATGGACAAATCTGAAAACCAAATTAACATAATCACACTTAAAGGGAAACAAGAGTACCAACCAGTTAATGCCACAACAAGGGCACAATCGAAAGTTATATTGAAAGGAGCATCAATATCATCCCCATCTCTGTGGATCCTCCCCTCTAATCAATATAATCTCATCGACGCAAAAACGCATCCAAATTCCAAACCAGCATATCCCATAAAGTCCAAAGTTCCTGTACGTTCCAACAACACCAATCCTGCCGTTGCGGACATCTATCTACACCTCATTGCCTTTCATTTTCTGAACATGATGATGTATCACTCACCCATCCACATAATTCTGCCCTTCACATTGAATTCCTCATCCATAAACACCATGTAAAGCGTGTCCTGATAGACGGAGGGGTTGGTTTAAATACTTGTACTTTGAAGCTGATTCGTGCACTAGGATACTCAGATGAAGCCATTGATACAAGATGAAAAATCACAATCAAAGCATATGATGAAGAAGATAGGTCCTCTAAAGGGTTGATCATATTACCTATTCAAGTGGGACCTATTGTCCAAAAAGTGGTTTGCTAGGTCTTAGATAGGGAACTGACATACAACATACTGTTAGGACGCCCTTGGATCCATGATATGCAAGTAGTGCCTTCCACCTATCATCAATGCCTAAAATTTCCCGTCAATGGATAGGAGGTAACAATCACAGCAGACTATAATGACACTCAAGCTTGCCATACATTGAAAACATCTCAGGATACATTAATACCTCACAATAGAGAAGTTAGCACATCAGATGGTGAGCAACAGCAAAGCTTCATATCCAAGTGGCTTCCAAAACAACAAAAATCACAAGAGATAAGGGTAGCACAATCTAACCCTTCAAATGTTGAAGAACAATTGGCTCCACTCTCACATCAATTCACCAAGGAAGTACAGATAAGTGATGAAGGAATAAGTGAATATGGTGTTGGACACTCATTTCATCCATCACAAATGTTACCCTCCTTACAAACGTATGGACAGCCATCCACAATCACCCAAAATTCAGAACAATCTACAACGGTATTAGATGGCAGATTTGTAAAAGCTGGGAACTTAGAAGAAGAATCAGAAGATAAGGCCCTACTAAATTGGCTTTATAGGGATGAGGAAGCTTCCACTTCCACAAGTAATATCATAGAGACAAATCAGTATGGAAAGGGAAAAACTATTCTAGAGAAGATGGGATATTCAGGACATGGACCTCTTGGGTTAAGGAAACAAGGCATAACAGAACCAATCCAGCCACTCACACTCCAACATAAGGATAAAACTGGACTAGGATATGCAACAGAACAAGGATCTCTTGACCAAGGGAAACAAAGTGTAACGGAACCGATCCAAGTTCTCACAATTCAGCAAAATGGTAGAACTAGACTGGGATACACAGAAGAAGCAAGAGCAGAAATCACCAATAAAACTATGGAGCGTATTCTGCAAATGAGAGATAACTCTGAAATAGATTCAAATGAATATGAGTGGGATAACTTATCAGATGTTTCCTACGAAGATATTCAGATTGACGTCATCAAAAAGTATACCCCCAAACGTGAGGAGGGTCAAAGCTCGAGTTTTAATCCTATTATCTTTGAAACACAAAATTTTGATGACTCAAGTGAAGATGAACAGACATCAATTGAGATAAATGATGTGGAAGAAAATACCTTCGTAGGCCTTGACATTACCATTAACAACCTGGACGACATTTTTATTCGAGCTTTCACAATCGCTGACCTCAACCCATCTAATGATTCATTGCCTTTACTGCATCTCGAGCTTATCGAATGGGAACCCCAACACCCCATCAATCTCCTTATTTTTGACAATGACTCCGCTATTATTAACTACCTTTGCTGTGAGAAATCTGATACTTGGTCTAACAATACTTCTTTTAATGATGCTTTTAGGTAGGAGGGTGCCAAGCCTTTCAGTTGCAAAAATATGGAAATAAAAAATGGATCTAATGGTGAAAACCAATCTATGGCAGTATTTGATCCTAAAATAGTAAAAACAAAGAACGCATCCAATGGTGAAAACCTCATTGAGGCACCAAAGGATGAAAGGCTTGACATCCTCCCACAACATTACCATGAAAGATCATCAGTGTTGATAGAACCCACACAGTCTATTGATATTGGCACAGCAGAGAAAGCAAGAATACTCCACCTGGCAGCATCCCTGACAGATACAAAAAAACCATATTTTATCAAATTCTTTGAAGAAAGATGCATCAATTTTGCTTGGTCATACTCTGACATGCCAGGCTTAGATATAGATCTCATTATGCATCACTTGTCATTACCAGCTGCCACAAAACCAGTAAAACAAAAGCTAAGAAAAATGCATCCACATGTTGCATTATTAGTAAAAAATGATTTGAAGAAACTACTAGATGTTGGATTTATCAGGTCTATTGATTATGCGAAATGGATATCCAACATTGTACTTGTTTCAAAGCCATATCACACCATTAGAATATGTACTGATTTCAGGGATTTAAATAAAGCATGTCCAAAGGATGATTTTCCTTTGCCAAACATTGACATGATTGTAGATCTCACAGCTAGCCATCACATGCTATCACTCATGGATGGATTTTTAGGATACAATCAAATCAAAATAACTCCTGAAGACCAAGAAAAGACAGCATTTACATGTCCATGGGGCACCTTTTGCTGGAACGTCATGCCTTTCGGGTTAAAGAATGCAGGAGCTACATACCATCGAGCTATGACAATAATCTTCCATGACATGATGCACACCTTCATGGAGGACTATGTGGATGACATCTTAGCCAAATCTTACACCAGAGAAGGACATCTTGAGATACTAGGAAAAATATTTGACAGATTGGAGAAATTTAAAGTCAGATTAAATCCCAAGAAATGTGCCTTTGGAGTAACATCAGCAAAACTCCTTGGATACATAGTTTCTACAAAAGGAATTGAAGTAGATCCAGCAAAAGTTAAAGCCATTATGGAAATGCCACCTCCTAAGAATATCAGTACACTAAGATCTCTGCAAGGCCAACTACAGTCCATTAGAAGATTCATCTCTCAACTAGCAAATCGGTGTCATCCATTCAACCATCTTTTGCATAAAAATGTGTCTTTTAAATGGGATGAACAATGTGAGAGTACTTTCAATCAAATCAAGCATTATTTGATGACACCACCAATCTTGGTGCCACCCAGTGAAGACAAGCCATTATTGCTATATATTGCAACAACAGATATCTCTTTAGGAGCCTTGCTAGCACAAGAAGATAGAGAAGGGAAGGAACAGGCAATATACTATATCAGCAGGACACTCAATGGACATGAAGTAAACTACACCTTCATTGAAAAATCATGCTTAGCAGTAGTATTTGCAACACAAAAATTACGACACTATATGCTCACTCACACTGTCAAGCTCATGGCAAAAATTGATCCCCTCAAATATTTACTGAGCAAAGCAGCTTTAACAGGAAGGTTGGCAAAGTGGGTCATGCTCCTCAGTGAGTTTGACATTCAGTATGTTGAAAGGCGAGCTATCAAAGGACAAGTCATCGCCAACCAATTAGCAGAAGCTCCATTATCAGACTATCATCCTATGACCATGGAATTTCCTGATGCAGATATCCTCAATATTACAACACAACCATGGCAACTCTACTTCGATGGATCCTACACAAAACATGGATCAGGGGCAGGAATTTTATTTGTCACACCTCTTGGGCACACAATTCCACGATCTTACAGGCTTACCTTCCGTTGCACTAACAATGTGGCAGAATATGAAGCTTTGATCCTTAGAATTAAAGTGGCTATTGACTGGAAAATCACATAACTACAGGTGTATGGAGACTCCTAGTTAATCATCTATCAAGTCAACAATGATTACCAAACTAAGGATGACACACTGATTTTATACAAGAGACTGGTAGATGATCTAAAGAAATACTTCATAGATATCAAATTTGAGCAGATACCAAGATCAGAGAATAAAGCAGCAGATGCCATGGCCACAATAGCATCTCTTCTACAAATGCCTGAAACACAAGATCGTTATCGATTTATTGTGGAACAAGTGTCAAACCCTACATACGCAAATCCCAAATCCCAAACCATAAGCCTTTTGGATAGTACTCCATCTTCCATTTATGGAGACATTTATACTTATCTAAAAGATAATATCTTACCCCCAGATCTTTCTCGCAACCAAAAGCGCAACTTCATACGCCAATCCACAAAACATACCATTATTGCTAACACCCTTTACCGTCGAGGCCTAGATGGTACTCTTTTACGTTGTTTAGAACATAACGAATCTGCTTCTGCTTTACATGAGGTCCATGAAGGAATTTGTGGTACACATTCAAGTGGATTATCTTTAGCCAAGAAACTCCTTCGTTTAGGGTATTACTGGCCACACATGGAGCAAGAATCTTACCAGTTTGTTAAGAGATGCCATAAATGTCAAATTCATGGCAACCTTATACATGCACCAGCATAGGAGCTCCATCCATTTGCAACTACATGGCCTTTCTGTCAGTGGGGATTGGACTTGGTAGGGAAAATAAACCCATCTTCATCTAATGGACACAAGTTCATTATCACAGCAACAGAATATTTTACAAAATGGGTGGAGGCGGTTCCCTTAACCACAATCACTGGGAAGAAAATATCATCTTTCATACTAAATTATCTCATTTGTAGATATGGGATACCCCAGTCAATCATCACAGATAATGGCAGGCCTTTTAAGAACCAAGACGTCCAAGAGCTGTGTGAAAAGTTCCACATTCAACATCGCTTTTCAACCCCGTATTACCCTCAAGGTAATGGACAGGTTGAAGCTTCAAACAAAACAATCCTCAAGATTCTCAAGAAGATTGTAAATGAGGTAGGGTGTGATTGGCACGTTCAGCTTAACCCTGCTCTTTGGGCTTACAGGACTAGCATCAGAACACCAATAGGAGCTACACCATATGCTCTTATCTATGGATCAGAGGCAATATTACCTATCGAGGTAGAAATTCCATCCCTTCAAGTTTCACTAAAGGGACTCATTTCAGATGAAGATTATAGGATCTCTAGACTTCAAGAATTAGAGCTACTTGATGAACGTTGACAACAAGCTGTCAATCATTTGACAGCCTATCAACAAAGGATGTCTAGGAACTATAATCAGAGGGTTAAGCCTAGAGTCTTCCAGATCGGAGACTTGGTCCTACGGGAAAACCCTAGAAATCAAGCAGACAGAGAAAAGAAGGGCAAGTTTGAACCTAACTGGATAGGGCCTTATGTCATCATATCAGTCTATGGATCAAGAGCATACCGATTGTCTACACCAGAAGGAGACATGTTGGAGGAACCCATGAATAGCATTCATCTCAGGCAATTCTACACTTGAGGATACCTAGTGCACGGTCAATAAAGTTGTCTTGATGAAAACCTGGCAAATAGGCGTCATGATGACGGAAAAACAAGAAAACATAAAATAATAATAATAATAATAATAATAATAATAATAATAATAATAAAAAAGAAAAAGAAAAAGGACAATATAAAAACAAGTGATGAAAACCTGGCAAACAGGCGCTACTTGTGATTTTTACCAACTCTTCCTACTATTAGGTACAGTTTTGTTACGACTGTTTCCTTTCAAATCATTTCCATCTATCATTTGAGATAATCACTATCATCATCCATGTCATAGCAAGGATATCATGTTTTACCCTGGCTTGGGGGCAACATCCTAGTGTTATTTGGTACAATGGACTTTCAGCTTAAATGAAAAGGCAGTCAAACATGACAACACTAAGTGACGATACTTGAAAAAATCCAAAAACATCAGAAAATCCATCAAAATCCAAAAACATCAGAAAATCCATCAAAATCCAAAAACATCAGAAAATCAGAAAATTCACACAAAAACATTCAAAAAATCAAAAACATGAAAATAGAGTCTACATCAGTCAGAAAATGGATTCTGCGCCAGTCAAACTACGTGGTCTCTGCATGTATAACGTAGGCAAGACTAATCTTTGATCAGTCCCTGAGACCCCTAGGATAGGTCTTTAGGTTACATCATTTGGTCAAACGTCTGGGAATATCATGCAAATGTTAGCACACACATTTCAACACTGATGATCTAATTTGAATAATGATTTGAAAATACATTAAGTAGAATTTGAATTGTTGTGCTTTTTATTTTATCATTTGCTTATCATTTCTTTAGAGCTACTCGATGATGTATTGAACTAGAGAAGCAAGGAAGGAGAACATATTTGATACCTTTTCTTTATTTGCTGTTTGAGAGTTAGTCATTATTATTTTGTGAATTGTCACAGGAAGTGCTCTACCAAGTATCATGGATGACATTCTAATTCACTTAAGAAAATGATTAATTCTTGTCTGTTTACGCAAGAAATGCTCAGGTCATCATTGGTCTATCTTATACCATGATGTTTGTGTTCGCTTGCAATATCAAAAATCATGAAAGAAATACTCAGGTCATCATTGGTCTATCTCATATCATTGATGCTTGTATGCGCTTTCAACATTTTAAAAGCTCAGTGATGATACCAAGCAAAATAAAAAGATTATTGAAATGACACTTAGGTTTGCATTAATAAAATAAGTTTTGCATGGTAAACATAGATTACAT
>VDFB02000013.1:146031196-146066707 GCA_007258455.2 Sequoia sempervirens
AATGTATAGGGTAGAGGATATAGGTATTGATGGATTATGATTTAAGGGTAGAGGGTAGAGGGTAACTAAGGGTTAAGGGTTGAGGGTTTAAGGTTTGAGGGATTAATGGTTGAGGGTTTAGGGATTAGGGTAGAGATTTTACTTGGGTTTAAGGGTTTAAGGGTTGAGGGTATTGGTGATTTTTTAAGAAAAAAACTTAATCTCAATTCTTACCTATTAATTTTCCACAACCCAATCATCAACAAGGTTGAGGATTGGCCAACAGTTAAGTAAAGTACTTAGTACCTCACTTCTTCTCTTCGGGCTCTATGAGACCCAGGAGGGTAATCCTATGTATGCTTATAATATCTCAAATGTGGTCAAGAGCATTTCCTCACACAAATTCACTTCCTCAAGAAAATCACTTTGACAAAGGCTTGGTAGACCTTAGGTGAAAGTGTCATTTGTTTCAGGGAATGCGTTTACATACTAAAAGTTGGGGTAGTGTAGTTTAGAATATGTTAGGAATTTTTCTTTATCTTAAATCTAAGGCCAGATTCATTACTAGCTCAGTTGGCCATGAGATAAACTCATAAAACTAATTCTAAGGTAAAAAAAGAAGTCATAACTTGTAATTAATCAGTAATACAATTATGATTGTACATTAGAAATTAATGGACTATTATTATGCCACTTTGTATAATCTAACTCACCGTGTTTCAAAATATTACTTCCTTACCAAATCCTATATCCCTTTCCTATAAACTGATAACCTCATTTTAGCATTTAATCAATTCATTGAACTAAAGCATAAAACAAAGTCATCCATTTGGTGCAAATGACATAAAAAAGGGAGAATTATATTTAATAACTTCATTCACAATTTAGAAAAAAGATACACAAGAGAGTAATATTTTGAAACTAACTTTCTTTCCATTGCTGATATTTACTTTGTAAAACCATATTTAAGATCTTCATATAGTATAACTTTCACCCTAGATTAGCTTCTAATATATTTGCTAATGTATCTATTTACATTCTATTTGCTCTGAGAGCATATCATTCACCTTGACCTATCCTGGACTCAAAATTTTGAACTCTTTTAACATCCACCATGAAATCCCATTTATAAATAGGGGAGTAACAAGCATTTGCTTGAATTACAATTTCATTTGCATTTCAATTCATTTCAAAAACTTAATTTCAATTGATCCTCAAAGAAATCCCTAACCACTTTCTTATGCAATCATTTGGGAATAGGGGAGGAAAATAAGAAAAACACATGTGTAGGATACCATTAGTCATTATCATTGTGTTCATTGTTGAAACAAAAAAGATTCCATATCATATCAGCTGAAGGACTTCCAAATCAGCATGGAAGATCAAAAGAAAAACCATGGACACTCAAAAAAAAATACCTCCTATGCAAAGACCAAGGTTTCATCAAAAACAAAACCAAGGAGGTGACCCTATTCAGAGTCATTTGCATTAGAGAATTCCCAAGCGTTCCTTGTCCTCAATAAAATTAGATAACCACATCATCGTCAGAACTCTGATATGGCACTAAAGAAAGGAGGTACTGGCCATATCCTGAATTAGTATCACCTTCAATGTTTGAAGAAGTATCATAAAGCACAATAGGAGAATTGTGTTTTCCTAGGCAGGCGCTATGAATTTTTTGTTTTTTCCTAGACTTCTTCACTGGCTAAGCCAATTCCTTGCCTTTGAACTTGACCATTTCTTTCAAAATGGTCATGTTTCTCAAGCTGTATGTACTCTACACAATTAATTTCTTCTTATGACCTCTATCCCTCCTTTTACCCTTTGAAACCTTAGGAGAAACCTAGTCTTCCTACTCTGTTATATCCTTATGATACTCAAATACATTGGGTTAGCTAGACCTTCTAACAGGATGAATTGTCACACCACTTTTCCCCATCACCAAAACAAGCAAAATTTAACAATTCAAGATAGAGCTATAGGGAGACACACCTATAAACCTAGATAATTATAACCAACCCAACACAAAAATTTCTAACTAGACTAGAGAACCCAATTTAAGACTAACTTACTCAAGAAAAGAACACTCAATATTCAACTCAAGAAAAACAAGCAGCCATTTACTCTTCTTCGCACTTAGCCTTACATTCACTTCAAACTGGAAAGATGGTGAAAATGAGCAGTGATCAACCTGCATTAAATAGACAACTGGAGCATGTAGAATTAATGGTTCAAGAACTTGCACGAGCAAGTTGATAACTTAATAACTCAGCTTTGAATCTAGGCTATTGACCTTAAAAAAAAAAACTTCATCAACGGTGGCCATGAGCATTATTTTTTGACCATTAGCAACTTGCTCCTAGAAAATAGTGATGTTATCTCAAATGTTGCCATGTTCTTCTTTAATCTTGATAAAGCATGCATGATCTAACAATTAGCATGTATCACCAACCTAATCCATGCTTCTTCATTAATATTGATGAAGTACATATGACCAGTGTGCCCCTTTTTTAGAGATAATATTTCCTTATACACTTCATCGCTCATCACTGATACCCTCAAAATTTTAGGGTGCAATCAACAATGAAAGTATTGATGTGATAAAGTTTATTCCATTGGATCATCCTGTTTTAAAATTACATCAATGGTTCTCTAGTCATCTTGTTACTTTCCTTTTGATTTATGCAAGGTCCTCAAGATTTTTCCACATTTCCTTTTCATCAATAGCCATCTCCTATCAAAGATGCATCTTATCCTTCATTGGCCTCATTAATGATGTAAACATCCCCATGATGAAATCTCAACCCTTGGATTTGTGGCTCGTTCCTTGATCACATTCATCATGCATTGCTAATTCAAACTTTATACCTAGGCTCCTATTAGCCACAACAAATGTACACCTGCATGAAAATCAATGGTACAAGAAACATTGCACATAAGATCTTACCATATTGGCAAAAGAAACCTCTCAAAGAATACTATCACTCATCTCTAATTTGGAACTTAAGCTTTGAAATGAATCCATGATGAGCAATAAAACATGAGGTTGTCATTCATCACTAATTCTCCTCATATAGTTTATAAGCAATTAGCAATGAGAGGATTTACATAGTTACAAAGTGTATCATATATTGCTAATATGGAAAGTAGCACTTAAAATATATCTATAATACGTGATGAAAATAAGAACATAAGGCCAAGGGCATTGCTCATCGCTATTACAATTTTGAAGGCTTAAAATACATTAGTGATATGAAATCCCCCAAGGAACATCACTCATCATGTATTCAATTTTAGAGCTCTGGCAGTTATTTGTGATGAGCGATATTAAAGAAATACCATTCATCACTAGTCATTGATTTGAGACATACATTTGAAAAAGATCAACAATGGGAAATAAAAGTATGATGGTCATTGAGACCTAAGTAAAAACCCTAAGCACATGCACTTAAGTTGTTCTAATGAAGGAGGCCCTTTATGACTACATGAGAAAATGGGCTTGATAACTTCTGAGTCACGAAATGTAAAGGATGTAAAGGAAAAAAAGACCCTTAGCATTACCTTCTAATTTTTTTAGAAATCTAGACCTAGGGTGATAGGGACTAGTCACTTGACGACAATGATAGACATAAGAGAGTTTTAAAATGACCAAAAATGGGAAATATGAAGTCAATGACCACATAGAATGTTACAAGCAATTATAACGAATAAAACCCTAAACCCTCATATAACAACCCTACATCCAAATGTAACAAGGGTTTGAGATGGAACAAAAAAATTAGGGTTCAATATGGGCACTCCAAATGATTTGCAAATTTGAAGGTTCCATCAATGGCTTTGACTTGGGATGTATACCCCATGTGGGCATATCAAGAATTCAAATTCTTTGGAGAAGTAGACCAGGTGCCTACTTCATTGGGTGAAAGAGTCAAAAGGTTATCTCTACCCCTACTACTTTGGTTTGACAAGTCAAACCATATCTAATGGCCCCAAGCCACCAAAAACTATAGGTTTCTTCTTACCTTTGTCATAGAAAAAGTTTTTATCACACTTCACTAAAACGAATCTGAAAATATCACTGTAATCTACCTGATTAAACATGCTAGCATCTCTCAATAGCTTAGTATATATAATATTATCAACAAATTCATAACTATCATGCACCTGAAATTCAGGCATACTCTTAAAATATTGATTATCATGTTGCAACAACTTATGATATTTATTATTTAAAACATTAGCAAGCTAGAAACAACCTTGTTCAATGTTTTGCACATTGGCACACTTTATTAAAACTTCATCTACCTAAAAATATCAGCACTCATATTCTTCCACATAGTTGGTACTATCAAGCTCAATCTAATTATTAGTTTACATGCTAAAGGTGAAACAATCATAAGAAATATTCAAAATATTATGCACATCATGCAAACTATCTCCAAGTGTATGTAAAGAGATACACTCATACATTGGGACACACTGTAACTATCCCCCAACATGCTGGTATAGAGAATCATCAAGAATATCTAACTTGTCATCATTCTTTCTCATTTTGATATCCTTTGAACATAACATATCAACATCTTTAGCATTCAAAACTTGTTCAAAAGTGAGCAATTCTGGTTCAAAAAGATAATCTATTTTTTTATTTGAAATCAACATCCATATCCACATGAAATGACTCATAACTAGGCTCATCTAAATCAAGAAACATACACCTATCCAAATCTATATTGAAATTCTCAAAAATTGGCTTATTAGATACACAAACTTCATGGTTATCTGTTGTTTCTAACTCATCAAAATAGATTTCTAAACTTGCATCAACCTACATATGTTTATACTTACCATATAATGCATCATTAAAATCAAATGATTGTTTTTCTTTACCCACACTATCACCATGTTGACCAACAAGTTCACAACTGGAAGGAAGATTAGATACCCATGCTTCATATCTTGCATAGTGAAGATTATCATCACTGTCAAAATCAATATGAGCAATACACAACAGTTGAGGGTTACTCACATGTGCATATTTTTGATATTCATTGGTCAACATATTTCAAATATGTTCACTTCTTAATAGAACATTATTCTGATCCATTCTTGTAACCACTTCCTCTTATTGACTTCCACTAGAATTGTATGCATTACCAAGTGGTAAATCAAGGTATACCATTATATCACCATCATCAAAATCTGAAAACTCAATGGATTGATCACAAACAAAATTTCCCCAATCATAGGAGATTGAATTGCTAACAACCTTGTCAAAAGCATGGTCACAATCTGTCACAGAGAACAAGTTTTCCATTTTTTCATTCTTGCTTACTTTTGGGTTGTCATGATAGTAATCTAAATCTTTCTTCATTTCAAAATTGGATTGGGTGTCATTATTGAGTTGGTAATTTACATCTTCTTGAGGATAGAGACAAACATTTTCACCATCAAGAACGCCAATAGAAGACATTGCATCACTCTTAGTTCTTCCTTTTCAAGTATGCACCTATTTGTATCTAAAACTAAAAACATTTGATCATTAGTATTCATTCCTTATTTTTCCCATATTATCTAAACATGTGTAAGCCATCTACATACTCAATATTTTGAAATCCTTTAACATTGCACTAGATCCTTCCTCAAAAGCTTCAAAAAATATATGAAAGCAATCTGAGTTACTAGGTCTAAAATTTTCAAGGATTGGTAAAAGAGCAGCAACAAATCTATGAGTAAAGGAAATATGTGACTCTTCATCTTGTTTTTTAATCTTCTTTAACTTTGAGACAAGGTCAGAAGGTTCTTTTACAAATTCTTCTTTATAAGAATCCACTAGTTTATGCCAGCAGGAAAAGGACTTCTCAGGAAAACTTAAGTACCATTCCCTAGCTCTAGCTTCAAGAGATCTGACAAACAATCTCATCCACATATCCAAATCTCCAAATGATTTTTTCACCATGAAGCTATAAAAACTTTGGACATGTGCATTTCCTTCACACACATTGTATCCATTAAATCTCAGTATCTTCTTATAGACTTGAGATGGCATACTTTTAACGATATAATCAAGCTATGACAAGTATAATTGGCCATATGTAATGATTCAAAAGAATTGAAAAAAGGTGCATCAATTTGGCTAGTAGATCTAGTATGATTATATTCTTAACTAGGCTTGTATAGCCATCAAGTGCATTTTATTCATCTCTTTAATTCCACTTTTAAACACATCTTTCAAGTCTAGCCTTAGCCTAGGCTTGTTCACACTTGGGTTCCTATACTTTGGGGTTTCAACCATTTGAGGACTATTAGACTTTTGAAGCTTCTTGACAATATGCATTAAGGCTTCTAATGACATAGTTATTTCTCTTTGGAATTCATAGTTGTATACAAATCTAGGTTTAACTAACTATGCATAATTATAACCATGACAATATGAAAGATCACTAGGATAGTTGCTAGTATGGTTGTAACTTCAGACTGAAAAATATGATAATGCAAATGGATAGAGATTCCTAGGATATACAAATTTTTCTAACCATTCATACTAGAAAATTTGTGAATACTTAGACAAACACTTTAAATTGAATATCAATTGCATTCAATATGACAGGTTCAACAAATGAAAATATGCAAAGAACCATCTACCTTCACACCTCTAGTTGTTGCAACTTTGAATAGAGCCCTTTTATGTTACAATAACAGACAACAACCCTTCATGTGTATAAATTGTAGAGCAGAGTTGCCACCTCTTCAACAAGAGGAAAACCTTTGAAGCAAGAATATCTTTCTTTGAGTTCTTCTAGTAGAGTCACTTCACAATATTTTGAATTTGGGGCTACTACAAATTAATTTGCAGATCTGGAACTTTTTCAACATCTGAACCAGATGTTCAAATTCACCAAACTCTTGACTTTGATAGTCTACAACTGGAGATTCAAAGTTCTCCCCAAGAGATTCATCATTTTTTTTGGTGACTTGGATGGGAAAATAAGACTCAACAATTTCCAATCTCTAGTTACAAACTTCTTTGAAACTTCAATGACTCTTAAGGCTAGATGATCTTCTATCAAATATTTCTCAAATTCTCCCCAGTGGATTTTCCATTTCTGTTGGTGATTTTTTAAGAACCAAACTTAATCTCAATCCTTACAGGTATGAATTTTCCACAACTCAATCATCAACAAGGTTGAGGATTGGCCAACACTTAAGTAAAGTACTTAGTACCTCACTTCTTCTCTTCAAGCTCTGTGAGACCCAGAATGATAATCCTATGCATGCTCATAATATCTCAAATGTGTTCAAGAACATTTCCTCACATAGATGCACTTCCTCAAGAAAGTCATTTTTTCAAAGGCTTGGCATACCTCGAGTGAAAGTGTCATTTGTTTCATGGAATGCGTTTACATAATAAAAATTGGGATAGTGTAGTTTAGAATAAGTTAGGATTTTTTCTTCATATTAAATCTAAGGCTAGATTCATTACTATCTCAATTAGCCATGAGATAAACTAATAAAACAATTATTTCCCTATCGAAGGGAAAAAAGGAGTCATAATTTGAAATCAATCAAAAATACAATTATGATTGAACATCATAAATTAATGGACTATTAGTATGCCACTTTGTATCATCTAACTCACTGTGTTTCAAAATATTGCTTCCTTACCAAATCCTATATCCCTTTCCTATAAACTGATAACCTTATCATTTTATCAATTCATTGAAATGAAGCATAAAACAAACTCATACATTTGGTGCAAATGATAAAAGACAAACAAAATTATACTTAATAACTTCATTCATAATTTAGAAGAAGGATACACAAGAGAGTAATATTTTGAAACTTTATTTCCAATGTTGTTGATATTTATTTTGTAAAACCATATTTAAGATCTTCATACAATATAACTTTCACCCTAGATTAGTTTCTAATATATTTTCTAATGTATCTATTTACATTCGATTTGCTCTAAGAGAATAGTATTTAACTTGGCCTATTTTGGACTCAAAATTTTGAACTCTTAACATCAACCATGAAATCCCCTCTATAAATAGGGGAGCAACAAGCATCCAGCTGAATTACAATTTCATTTTCATTTCAATTCATTTCAAAAACCTAATTTCAATTGATTCCTCAAAGAACTCCCCTAGTAGTTTCTTACACAATCATTTGGGAACAAGGGGGGATAAAAAGTGAAATACATGTGTAGGATATTGTTATTCACTATCACCATGTTCATTGTTCAAACAAAAATTATTTAATATCATATTAGTCGAAGGACTTGCACATGAGAATGAAAGAGAAAGAGATAAACCATGGACACATGAAAACAAATACCTCTTATGCAAAGACCATGGTGTCATAAAAAAAAACAAGGAGGTGACCCTATTCAAAGTCATCAACATCAAAGAATGCTTGACTGCTCCTTGTCCTCGATGAAATTGGAGGGACCATCACCACATCATCATCAAAGCTCCCATATGGCACTAGAGAAAGGAGGTACTAGCCATATCCTAAATTAGTATCACCTTTAGCATCCGAAGGAGTATCAAAAAGCACAATAGGAGAATTGCATTTTCCTAGGTAGGTGCTATGAGTTTTCTCTTTTTTCCTAGCCTTCTTCACTAGCTAAGCCAGTTCCTTAACTTTGAACTTGACCATTTCTCCCAAAATGGCCTTGTTTCTCAAGTTGTACATACTTTGCACAATGGATTTCTTCTTACGACCTCTAGCCCTCCTTTTACCCTTTGAAAACTCAAGATAAGCCTAGGCTTCCTACTCCATTATATCCTCATGATACTAAAATACATTGAGTCAGCTAGACCTTCTAACAAGCTAAATTGTCACACTAGTTTTCCCTATCTCTAGAACAAGCAGAATTTAACAATTCAAGATAGAGCTATAGGGAGACACACCTATAAACCCAGATAATCGTAACCAACCTAGCACATAAATTTCAAACTAGACCAAAGAACCCAATTTAAAACCAATTTACTAGGGACAAGAACACTCAATATTCAACTCAGGAAAAACAAGCAACCTCTTACTCTTCTTCACACTTTTCCTTACATTCACTATAGATTGGAAAGATGGTGAAAATGAATAGTGATCAACCTATATTAAATAGACAACTAGAGCATTCAGAATTAATGATTCAAGAACTCCTTACACGAGCAAGTTGATAACTTAACAGCTCGGCTTTGAATCTAGTCCATTGATCTTAAAACAATTAAAACTTCATCAAAGGTGATCAAGCACATAATTTTTTGTCCATTAGAAACTTCCTCCTACAAAATAGTGATGATATCTCAAATGTTTCCATGTTCTTCTTTAATCTTGATAAATCATACACTATCTGACAATTAGCATGTATCGCTAACCTAATCTGTGCTTCTTCATTATTATTGGTGAAGTACATAAGACCAATGTGCCCCATTTTTAGAGAGAATATTTCCTTATACACTTCATCACTCATCACAAATCCTCCCCAAATTTTAGGGTGTAATTATTGATGAAAGTATTATCGCAATGAAGTTTAGTCCATTGGATCATCGTGTTTTAAAATTACATCAATGGTTATCTAGTCATCTCATTACTTTCCTTTTTATTTATGCGAGGTCCTAAAAATTCTGCCATGTTTCCCTTTCATCAATAGCCATCACCTATTGCAGTTGCATCTTATCCATCATTGGCCTCATCAACAATGTGAACATCCCCGCAATGAAATCTCAACCCTTGGATCTGTGGCCCGTTCCTTAATCATGTTCATCACGCATCACTAATTCATACTTTGCACCTAGGCTCCTATTAGTGATGAGAGATCTAGTGAAGGAATCAGATTTAGAAACATACATCTGCATGAAAATCAATGGTACAAGAAACATTACACATAAGATCTTACCATATTGGTGAAAGAAACCTCTCAAATAATACCATCGCTCATCACTAATTTGGAATTTAAGCTTTGAAATGAATCCACACTTAACGATAAAACATGAGGTCGTCGCTCATCACTAATTCTCCTCATATAGTTTGCAATTAATTAGTGATGAGAGGATTTTCATAGTTACATAGTGTATCAAGTTACACTAATGTGGAACTTCACACTTAAAAGATATATGTGATACGTGATGAAAAATAAGAACATAAGGCCAAGGGCATCGCTCATCGCTATTACAATTTTGAAGGCTTAAAATCCTTAGTGATATGTCATCCCTCAAGGAGCATCACTCATCACACATTCAATTTTAGAGATTTGACATCTATTTGTGATGAGTGATATCAAAGAAATATTGTTCATCACTAGTCATTGATTTGAGACATGCATTTGAAAAAGATCAGCGATGGGTGATAAAAGTATGATGGCCATTAGGACTTAAGTAAAAAACCCTAACCATGTGCACTTAAATTCTTCTAATGAACGAGACGCTCTAGGAATACATGAGAAAATGGGCTCAAGATCTTTTGAGTCATGAAATACAAAGGATGTAAAGGACAAAAAGGCCCTTAACTTAACCTTACAATTTTTTTATAAATTCAGACCTACGCGATAAGGACTAGTCATTTGATGGAATTGATAGGAATAAGAGAGTTTTAAAATGATTGGAAATGGGAAATATGAAATCAATGACCTAATAGAATGTTACAAGAAAATATAACAAATAAAACCCTAAACCCTTAGATAACAACCCTACATCCAAATGTAACAAGGGTTCGAGATGGAAGAAAAAAATTTAGGGTTCAATATGGGCATTCCAATTTTTTTGCAAATTTGAAGGTGCCATAAGAGGGTAGAGGGTTTAAGGATTTATGTTTTAATGGTTAAGATTTGAGGGTATAGGGTTGAGGGAATATTGTAGAGAGTGAGGGAAGGATGGAGGGAGAAGTGAGATAGAGACAATAAGAGAAGAGGAGGGAGGAACAGAGATATATGAGGGTTGATGATCCAATGTATAGGGTAGAGGGTTGATAGTTGAGGGAATAGGGTTGAGGACATATAATGTTTATGGTTTAGGGTGTTGGGTTGAGAGTATAGGGTTAAGGTATAATGTATGAGGGTAGAGGGTATTGGGTTGATGGTATAGGATAGAAGGTTTAAGGGTTTATGGTTGAGGGTTTAGGGTTGAGGGTAGAGGGTTTAGGGTATAGGTTTTAGGGTATATGGTTGAAGGATTATGGTTGAGGGTCCAATGTATAGGGTAGAGGGTATAAGGTAGATGGTAGAGGGTTTAACAGCTTAGGGTTTAAGGGTCTAGGGTTGATGGATTAGGGTTGAGAGTCTAGCATATAGGGTAGAGGATATAGGGGTTTAATGTTTAGGTTTTAAGGGTTGAGGGTTTAGGGTTTAAGAGTTGAGGGTTGAAGGTAGGGAGTTGAGGGTTGAGGGTTTAAGGGTTGAGGGATAAAGGGTTGAGGGTTGAGGGATTAGGGTAGATGTTTTAATTGGGTTTTAAGGGTTGAGGGATTAGAGTTGAGGATAGAGAGTATTGGGTTGAGAGTAGAGGGTAGTGTTGTGCCCTCGACACACACGCCCCGTTTCGAATGGGGACCCTCTTTTCTTTCACCTTGTTGGGTCATTTTTGTCGCCGCCTCATTTTGTGTGCCCCATTTTTGGTGTCCCGGGTGGTCAACATTCCTTCAAAGTCTCACCATAAGTTGACCGTACCTTCCCCTTTTCATTTTGTCAAGTTATGGTGTCTTGCGGAGGCTCTCTGGTAGTTTCCCTCTGCCAACAGCCCTGGGCCCTGCCAGGCCCGGCCGTTCGGGTTTCCGTTGTCGAGTTTCTCTGTTGCACCCGCCATTCCCAACAATGATTAGGTCATGTCCTCCCAGACCCTGGGTCCTGAACCCTCATTCTCCATCTGGTAAAAATTGATGAAAATCTTGATGGTTGTCCGACCCTCCAGGCCTGGGACTCCAGACTTCTGCTCCTAGGGTTTCGTGAGTGTTTCATCGTTCCTCATGGTGGACCTCTGGCGAAGTTTCAATTTTTGGGCCCCAACCTCTCCTTTGCCACTGGTGATCTCCAAGCTAAACTTATCAAACGCCCGCCGTCCTATGCCTTCCCGGTCTTTGGACCCCGGGTCTCCCACCGCCATCGATGAATTCAAATTCACCAACTTCCATGCTCGTCGTACCTGCATTTAATAGGGCTATTAATGGAAATTGGGGTATAAATAGAAGGTTCAATCCTGTCATTTTCACCTATCAGTGTTGCAGAGGGTGATCAGAGAACTTGCTAGAGGAGCCCACCGTCTTTGATACCTTCACGCTCATCGCCCTCACCATCACCTCATCGATCGTAAGTGGATCCCACACCTCCCCACATCGAGTGTTTGAGGTAGGTTCTTCGTTCACCCTCCCAAACATTTTTTTCTTGATTTCTAGGGATTGAAATGAGCAATAACCATCAAAACAACATGTGAAGGATAAAATATGGCAAGACGAACAAAACCCATGTCCACGAAAATCGAGTAAACCAACATAACACCCCCATTACCAATTCGGGGCTTTATCTCCGCTCGGCCGTTCTTCACAGGGGCATTCGTGACCCTCGGACCCGGATGCTCCCTTTGTTGGTAGAGACTTAGCAAAAACTAGAAATGTTGAAACAGCTTTAGGGTCTCTCGGGCCCGGGTATCCGGGATTCCACCCCTCATTCTCCGTCAGCAAAACTAGTCCTTGTCGGCAAAGCTCTTGACGGGTATTCTTCCATCTTGCCGAGTTTGCTGTCGCTGAGACCTCCCTGATTCAGCAAGACCTTTCATCGAGCATATCCTGCTCTTGTCGAGTTCCCTATTGGGGAGACATTCATCTTTCACCAAGACCTCACCACGAGCTCCTTTGGTCTTGTCGATGCCTTCGCTTTCGGCAAGACTCCTAGCGGTCGCCAGGACTTCACAATGAAATCTTTGTCTTGGCGAGCCCGGATCCCCTATCAGGGTAACTTCGTAAGGTCGGTAGGAGGTTACACCAATGGGGCTCTTAATCAGTAAGACATAGCGTGTTCACCAAGACCTCATGCTGACCCCTCATCCTTGGGCAAATACAAACCGAGTCGGGGAAACATTGTTGGTTCGCCAAGACATTTCTCCAACGCTGAAGACTCCTTTGTTGGCAGGACTCTCCATGTTCGCCAAGACCTCACGGCGACATCACTTTCCTCTTGGCGAATGCCCAGCATCCTTCCAACCTCTGGGCTCCAGACCCCCGTTTGCCACTGGGATCCAACTTGAGCAATGAACACCCTCATTCACATTGGGCTCCACCGTCCGAGAGTCCTTCCCTCATCGACCGTTCTGAAGGGAAAATCTTGCCCACCCCTCCGAGCTCCGGGCTCCGCCTTCCCAACTGCCGCAGGACTAAAAATGAAATCAAACGGCGGATGCTCGTGCCAGGTCCGGTCTCACTCCTGATTGTCGGCGAGACTTAAGTATCTCGCCAAGACCTTACCCTACCACAGAGGCTCCATGCCGACTTGCCTTCCCCTTTACGCTGGTTAGTGAGACCTGAGGCATTTGCTATGACATTGCATCAACTGTTGATCTCTTGCTGACCCTCATGCCAGACCCTGACCACCAGGCTACCCCCTCCAGACTTCCACCCAGCAATAGCCATTCCAAATGACGAAGGATGAATGGCCTCCCAATGCCTAATCCCCGGGCACTCAAGTAAAATTACAATCTTCTGACCACCCTGCAACCCACCGGACCCCAGACCCCAAAGTTCTATCTCTGGAATTCTGTTTCTAATCTATCATTCCCAAACAGCCATCTCCTAATGGCTTTCTAACCTGGTACCCCTGGATGCTCCTAAACTAATCCAAATGAGCCCAATTCAAAATCTGATCTCAACCCACATGCTTAATTTTGGTCCTCTTCATTGCGAACCTTCTAAATTATCAAAATTCAACTGAAGAGAATCTCTAGGAGCCCTCCACCTTATTTGTCTTTCTAAAATGACATTCCTGCCAGGGAAGTCTGACCTTCCAGGCCTAAACTATCACAAAGCCCTCAATCAAAAGGCCAATGACATCGAGAGATAAAGTATCATGTTATGCTTGATAGATTATTTGAAATGGATTTCATCTTTAGAATTTTTGCTAACATGAATGTTTTCATGGTCAATTGCACTTACTATGCTTTTTGCTTGTAGAATATATGGAATCAGGTGCGGGACCTTCAGGGGCAACCGTCGAAAAGGACAAAGGAAAGAAGTCAGGAAAAACTCCTCGAGGGAAGGAAGACAAGGACCAAATAAAATACCAATTCCAGGGTGAACCTCTGCACTCGAAGGTTACCACAGATTGGAAGGAGATCACCGATACTAATATCAGCCATGTCAATATTGACAAATTCACACAAAGGGTCAGGGTCAATCAAATGACCAAGAATGCAAGATTCATAAGACAAAGTGGAATTGCAAAAGCTGCAGGATTCCCCCCATCCCTAGTAGCCCCTGAATTGGTCATTGCTTGTCGGGAGGCATATCAGCCTGACATGAGGACAATTATTGATAGAGAGGGAAACATTCTCGCCAACATGTCGGCTAAAGGGATCACAAAGACTTTCCACATCCCCACTTTTCAAGAGATGGAAGTCCCCACCATAGAAGAATGCAAAGTAGTGTGGGATGATAACCCGGCAAGATGTAAAAGGTTAATAAATCAACATTGGCTCAAAGAAAAGTGAGGCAGCGCTGTGAAGGTTCCTCACGAACTCTTCTGCAATGACTTCCATGAAGATTACCATGACTTAGTCACAATGCTAAGCAGGGTTATGGGTCTTCCTATGGCGGCCTTCTTCCAGGAATGGATGGTGTACTTCATTAAGCAAATTCTCTGAGGGAATGAGGATGTCACCACAAAGACTTTGTTTTACTGGGGAGGAATCATAAGCAACTACTTCCATGAGTAGTTCGTCAATATAAAAAAGAGCTCCAAGTTCTATATGACCTCCTATCTCATCTATTCCTTAGCAGA
Organism: Sequoia sempervirens; assembly: GCA_007258455.2. Lineage (NCBI taxonomy): Eukaryota > Viridiplantae > Streptophyta > Pinopsida > Cupressales > Cupressaceae > Sequoia > Sequoia sempervirens. The sequence continues at coordinate 146,046,156 of VDFB02000013.1, forward strand.
TCAGAGGCAATACAATGGGTTTTTTGTAGCACCCGATCAGGAGTAGGGTCGAAGACTCAAGGCCTATGATAAGTACCCATAGCTCCAGTACTAAAACTTTAGGAGGGAATACTACAGAGTGAATGGCACCTTCATCGGCCATATTATCAGAGTGATCACCAAAGACTTTGAGAGGAGGGTCTCCCACAGTGCCAAGGCACTCTTAAAGCAGTATGCCTTTCTCTTCATCCAATACCTAAAGTTCACCTACATCCAAGCCCAGGGTTTCATATTAAGGCCAAACAAATTGCCTCGATACCCCAATGACCAGATCATCCTTCTGGAGCTTTTTCGGTAGCTCCAACACATACAGGCAATCTTTGGTAGCAAACATATAGCAGGGATTTCTTATCCCATGACTCTGGGCCAGGGTATGTATAGATTACAAACTTCCCAGTGTGTTGGTAACTCCGTGAAAGAACTAAAAGACTACCACTTTCACCTGCACACTGCTCGCCCGTTGATAGATCCATATGGGCATGTAAGGAAGGCACTAGGACCCGGGTTCACTCATCTGCATCACATTGAAGAAATTTGGGCAAATTGTCAAGATGATAAAGAGGTACGGGCAAGGAACTATATGTGCATGACTGTGTATTTTATAAGAAAGGTACAACCCTTCCCTATACTAGATCAAGTCAAAGAGGATGAGAGCACCTTAATGGATCCTAGGTACCCTGCGGTTGCCAATTTTTCGATACTAACAATTGAATGGGACGAGTAGGAGGTTGATGACCTTGATATTATAACTAAGAAAATCTTGGCTTGCACCAAGGAGTGGGTTGATGGGCAGGTAGCCCAATTAAAATAGCAGGAAATGATTCTGACTTATGAAGGGCTCAAAAGTGAGCCCAGTGCCATGGAAGATGCTGCTGCCACCACTTCAACTGGCGGGACCTCCAAGTCTCCTCTAGTCACCAAGTTCAAAAAGAGGAAGGAGACAGAAACAGAGTAGTCTACCGACCCCAAGGTCTATGCAAGGAAAGAAACGTGGGGCTCACCCTCCAAAAGGCTCAAACAGATGGGGAGCACCGCAGAACATCCCTCAACTCAAGAAGAGGAAGCAAAGGGTATGGATCAATTGGAACCCCTCTTGGCTCTCCCTGCCCCTACTATTGCACCATCTACCTCTCTAGCCATGATTGCCACATCCTCGCCATCAGTGGACATCTTTGTCCATCTCGCCCCTTCACCTCTAGCTAAGTCTATAATAGTTGTTGACTCTTCTTCTACCATAACTACTCCCCCTTCCTCTGCTGCCATGTCACCAACCACGTTGCTCCCTCTAGCTACGGTGATGACACCTTTACCCACTTTCACCATGCCTGAGGCTTTCTTGAGACACATGTAGAATCTTCCCCCTGAGCTCTCCCAGATCCTAATGGATCCCACCCTTCAAGCAGCCCTTGCACAAGTCCTCGCTACTGCTCAACCTTTACAACCGCCAACAAGGCCACCAGCTACGGAAACCACCATGCTAATCTCTAAGGACTATGAGGAATGAGAGCGGGAAGCTTCAAAGCCCTTCGAGGAGGAAGCCAATGAATACCACGAACATCCAGAGTACGAACACCGAACCATTGATAGGGTGGCTTATGAGGAGGAGGGAACGGGCTCTTCAAAAAGTGGGGATGAAGCGGATGATAGTGGTAAGGCCATCGTGAAAACATTTGACAATGATCTTGAGGAATAGCTAGCCCGATAGTTGAAGGGCACCGAGGCGTAAGTAGAAAGGTCACCCCGTCAAGAAGACGAGACAATAGAGAAAGAAAGTCTCATGCAACAACTGTCTACCAGGCTTCCTATCAAGCACCTTGTGTTTGTCCAAGACTCTGACGAGGAAGAGGGGGATGCAACTAGAAAGGAAGGGAGGACCTTGGAAGGTAAGGAAACAGAGGCCTTGACTGAGAGGGGCGGGGGTGATCATAGGTCACCTAAGGACAATTCTGTTGTGCCTGAATGGTTACAAAAGAAGCTCAAAAGAAGGACCCCTATACTAAAAGACCCAAGGGAAAAACTAGAGGCCATCTTAGCTCGAGCTCAAATCATGACAAAGAAGTTGAAAAGGCCTAAGATCTGATCCAGGGTAATGATGGATGCTTCTGGGTCTCGAGCAGCACAAATAGCAATGCCGGTGATCGGCTGGGTTGGGGTGAGCTACAACATCTCCACCATCGACTTAGGGACCACCACCCAAGAACAGAAGGTAGGGCACCTTGAAGAGTCAATGGCCATGGTGGTGCATCTAATAAAACAGGATAAGATCTTGAAGGATGAGCTCAAGGTACAAGTGGCAGCCTTAACAAAATATATACAACAATGGTCTTCAATGGACGACCTGCCTACTATGTCTATAGCCACGCCCTAGCTGCTATCCAAAGAGACGATTAATAAAATGGAAAGAAGAAAGAACTTGGAGAAGACTACGGAAATCTGGTTCCGACAGATCTTGTACGTCGGGAACATGAGAATTAGCCAGGCTATGCAAACAGCCAACAAATTCTTAGACTTGCAACAATCTTTGGAGGGCATAAGGAAGCTCTGCACTGACTTCCTTGCAACCTACGATTCCACCTTCCCTAAGATCGAAGCTATCCTTCAGTTTTCGAAAGCCACATGGGAAAAGGAACTTGCTTTCAACGAGGATGATCATTGGTTGATGGATATGTGGCAGCAAGACTTTGACAATAGGAAGGAAAGGTTGGAGCAAATAATGAGCAAAGTGGATCCAGATATAGAATGGATCAAGGAAATCAGGGCGGAATGCACTTGTTATCTCAAGTTGATGGCCGAGTACGACATGCCCACAGTGCAAATGGACCTGGAGAAGGTGAAACCTTACTTCCAGCAGAAGATGGAGAATAGGATGTATGACGAAATAACAGTGGAGTTCATGAGTTTTTTTGCTTGCGCCTTTGACCAATCAGAGCTTTTCAGGGACCAAGGCACCAAGTATGATGAGGACTAGAAAAGGTTGGAAGATAATGCAAAGGAGTGGAGCTACCAGGTGCTACAGTATGAGATCATTGAGGTAGACAAGCTCCAAGCAGTCATCCTCAAGTTTGTAGAATATGCAGCATCCAAGAAGCAGGAGGATAGCCCTATTGATGATAAAGAGCTTCCCAAAGAGTAGCTATAGTAAAACAACAATCGGCAAAAGACAAACTGCTACAGTGCCGTCACTAGAGGACAAAATAGGGAAAATGAAAAAATGTAATTTTAAAATTGTAAAATATTAAGGGTTGGTGAAACCCTATTTTGTAATAAATCTTGTCCACACAATGAGAATTAATATTGGCCATTCATTTGATCTTTGGGACACTATAAATAGAGTTCTTCTCTCATTTGCAAAGAGAGATTTGAGTTGTTGTAAAGACATGCTTCAAAAATTTATAATGAAAATACATTGACTTGGTGCATTTTCAAAATTTCCTCCATGTTACTTGATTCAACTTTCATTGTTAGATGCTTGACTTAGATTTTTTTTGCTGTTTTACTTAGTTGTATTCTCACTTTAATAGATTTTAAGAATGTTGTTTTGTGGTTATGAAAATTCCTGCTATGTAGATGCCTTCTTAGTCCATACTTTTTGTTGTTTGCTGATGGTAGATAGCTATGTAATGTTAGTCTAGACTTCAAATTCAAAGTTGCTCCACACTTTCATTTTTGTTCATGCATGCACATGGTGAATGAAAGACGAAATATCTATAGGCCTTAGAAGATAGCACAAATTTTATGAGACTGTGAGGTTTCTGGTTAAGTGGAATATTGTTTCCAGGAAGCTGTCCATTGCAGGAACTTCATTATCACTGTTCACAGTTAGTTGAAGATCCGGGAACCTTCTCTCTTCCTTGCCCCCCTCTTTTCTTTTTTTAATAGTGACCTATGCTAAGGTTCATAGCACATTGTAAAGTTGAATCCAACAATGAAATGGAGTCCCAGACTGTTGTTTGAACCTACAGTGAATGCACAATAACTTGCCCAACTTAAGAACTCCATTTGCAGATCCAACTTCCCATATTTTGTAACTCATCTGTAAGACCGCTTTGTGATTCTAGCAAATCACATCAAAACAACTGAGAAATTCCATGCAAGTTATGACCTGACACCTGAGAGACCTTGGGATAGTGTTCTAAAATCTGATTGTTTAAGATTTTCTTTCAAGAGAGGTAGTGAACCCATACACTGCATGTGTTGAGAAAGTGTGCAAAAACACCCATCAACAGAATTGGCGCTAGAAGAAGGGCTTGAAACATTGGGACTAAAAAGAAAAAGGTTGGAAGTGATTCATTTTATGCCCTCCTACTCCTAACGCCATCAACAGAACTAGCGCTAGAAGGAGGGAAAATATTGAGAATACAAAGTTAAAGGTTAAAGGTGAAGCTGGATTGAATCGGATCGTTCTCCCCAGAAAGAGTTCTACGAGTTTTGCGGTCAACATCAGATAAGGGGGAACTCCAAGAGTTGCTGCCTCCTACAAGAGCAAAATGAGTTGAAGGAAGTAACACTGCCTCTTCCTCTTCCTCCATTCCACCCACCTTCATTCTGTCATCACCATCATTCGGCCAACATTCGTCTCCCACCCAACCATCCAAAACCGCCTTTTCGCCTCCCCTCTCTGGCAGCCAGGGGATTGCTTCTTTCCTGACCCTCCCAGGCCAAGGTGTTGTTCAAATAGCTACAGCGCAGGTGCAATCCTTGATTGCCATTCTAGAATAGGCACAAACTCAATTGGCTATTTTTCAACAATGAGTACCACCTCCACCTTCCGCCATGGCTTGGTTGGCCCATAACCCTTCGTCGATCCATTTCGCTGCTTACCATGATATGCCCAAGAATTTGGAAGGTTTTTGTTTGAATTTCTATCCTCGTGATCCACAAAGAACAGCTGAAGAACATATCAAAATATTTGAGACAACAATTACCGAAATGCAAGTCGACCACGAGGATGTTGCATGCTGCCTTTTCTCACATTCGCTGGGCGACCAAGCCTTCTACTAGTACATAAATCTGCCGAGGGGATCTGTCACCTCATGGAACCTGATGAAGAATGCCTTCCTGTAGAAATACAAGATTCCCATAAGTCTTTCAAAACTTTACCAGCAGTTTATGTCGATCCGGAGAGAATTCAATGAGCCAATTGGCTCCTTCAATGATCATTTTCATTAGGCCTTCACAAGGCTCCAGGATCCATATCTCCATAATGATGTTGTGGCTCTCCCGGTCTACTATGCTACGTTAGATAACCTCACATCAACATTGGTGAAAAGGATGCGCCCACCACTCACCACCCTGGTGACCACCTATACAGAGACTATTATCGCTAGTGCATATTTGGGGTAGAACATCTCAGGCCCACTGCCTTCATTGGGGCCAATAGCCCACCCAATGTAGATTCAGGGGATTAATCAGGTATTTTCTCATCAAACCCCTCTTATCAACTAGATCCCTTAGTTTCCCATCGTCCCATATTTGGGACAGCCGCTGAACTACACCCCCCTGCGCCATCCTATCTGTAGTCTCAGCCGCAGCATAACTATTCTCAGACTGCTCCATAGTAGTAGGTATATTCACAGTAGCCCCAAGTGCCACTATATCTACCAGGGTCAGAATTTCCTCCAACACATCAAAACCAGTCGGTGGCCCCGCCCGTTTTCCTCCAAAATCCAGTGTCACAGCCGGGTAACACGACTGAGAAGGAAAAGTTAGAGGAACTGACGGAGATGATAAAGAAAATGTCCACTAAGATGATGCACCTAAGAAATCAGAATAATCAGTTACAGACCTCCCAGTGTAATTTCCAGGCCAATCTTAATCAGGATAGCCAAGACAGTAGGGACAATCAGGATAATTGAGAAGCAAACACTTCCTCTGGGCAGAACTATGAAAGGGGACAAAATGCTAATCAAAATTCAGAAAGGAGACCCTCTTAGAGGTAGAATCACATGTAGAATACTAGGCCCAACAATGGAGGTGTTCCTACCCCTTTTGATCAGTCGGCCAGCAATGAAAAAACAACTAGTGGAGTGTACCTTGCTGAGGCAGCTTTGTCCGGATGGTGCCGAATTCACAAAACCAACAGACATTCCGAGTTAGACTACCCTGAATTCTAGACAGCCGCTGAAATATTCTAAGTAGAAGTACAGAATGCAGTTGACAATGCCGGCTGTAGGGATCTCGTCCCGTCTGAACCATATGATTCCTCCTGTCTCATAGTTAACCAAGCACTCTTTCTGTGAAGTGATTGCAATGAGCCCAAAGTTGAGCCCCTTCCTATTAAGAGTGAAGAAGTACAAGAGGTAAGTAACAAACAAACTTTGGCTCAGCTTTTTAATTCAGTAATGGTCCAATAGATGAAGAATAGTCATTCGTAGATGAGGTCCACATGTTCCATCAGAGACCAACTCCCTACTTCCGTAGGAATAAGCAAGCGGGTGGACCCTTTACAACCTCCACCCCACCAAACAATTTTGCCACCTTACCTGATCCTAATGCTAGCAACAACCCTGGGCTTCCCCATATACCCACCCAATACCTCGACAAGAAAGGGCCTCAAAATCACTCACAAAACCAGCTTCAAAGCCAATCCCTCAATCAGTCTAATCAAGCAAACGTCCAACCTCCTAGTTCTACTATAGGCCAAGTCTTTAGCTCAGAAATTGAGCAAATGGGTGAATACGTGGCGGAAGAGTTCAAAAGGGTGAAAATCAGTTTGTCATATTTTGAATTACTCAAAGTCCCTGCCATAAGGCATGCCTTTTTTAAGGTCCTTAATGGGACCTCACCCCCCTATACAATGCTCGAAACATCAGCTAAGAGAGTTACCTTTGAAGAACCAAAGTAAGAACCTATAATACAGGAGAATGTCAGAAAAGGGAAGGATGTCTCTACAAATCAATATGTGGGTAAGCAAATAGGTAAGGAATTGGATTAGAGCATGAAGCAGGGCTCTAAGGATCAGTCACCTAGGCAGACTAGGGGTAAAATCGGTGATAAGAATGGGGGTTAGATAGCACACATAGATACACCTATGGGCATCTTCCAAGGAAGATTGGAAACCCCTCCTTTCCTTACCACCATCAGGATATTTAGGAAGAATTTGCATAGCTTCTTGCTCAATTCAAGAGCGTCTGCCAATGTCATGCCCTTAGCCATATGTAAGGCTCTTGGAATCACCCCTACACTTTCAAAAAGGAAAGTGACTCAGCTCAACAAAATAGAGATCAACATTGTGGGAGAAATAAATCAGATCCCGATGCAGATTGCTATAGACCCAAGAATACAAGTCATTGATATTCAGGTGGCGGATATTCCTGACGCATATGGGATCATCTTGGGGAGGGAATTCACCAAAGCTCTGAATGGGTATACTGCTACGAACCTTTCCCACATGTGGTTGCCATGGAAGGGGCTTCCAAACCAGATCCGCATTGATCGTGAACACCGTATGAAATATATGATTATGGAATACAATAATTTCAATGAAGTGTTGTTTGTCGAGACCGACCTAGGAAATTACCATCCTTTCGCCTACCAAAATGAGGTCAAGCCTCAAGAAGAATGTGTTGTCGAAGTCCTCCTGGTATTGTACAGTCCTCAGACTAACTTTACTTGAATACCCCCAAATACAGAAATGTTGGTAGAGCTAGATGGCAAGCCTGATGAAGGTGACCACTGGGGGCTACTCAGGGGTTTCTAGGAATTCATGGAAAAATGTGCCCGGGACCAACTCAGCTTGGGCACCCAAATGAATTCTCACGATCTCTTATTGTCGAATTGGTGCAGGGTTCACGATGCTCCCCACTCCGAGTTTGACTATTGCTTATGTCAAACAGTAGTAGAACATGTTAAAAGATCCACTACCCCACATATGGAAATTCTAAAAGAAGTGCCTGTAAAATCACCTTCTGTTCAAAACACTGAGCAAATAGGTTCCCCTGAGATCATGAAGGTAACTGTTCCACTAAAAAGGAGCAGGAACTTAGTCAGACCTGAAGTTAAAGAACTTTCCACATACTGGACACTCTGATTTGATGGGTCTAAGTCAAAGCAGGGAGCTGGAGCTAGGTTCGAACTCATCAGTCCAATGAGTAAGACCTTTCTTGCTACCCATAGATTATAGTTTTATTGCACCAATAATGTAGTGGAATATGAAGCTTTGGTCCATGGCCTTCTCATGTCCTTGAAGAAAAATGTCAAAATGCTACAAGTTTTTGGGGATTCAGAACTCATAGTTAAGCAAGTTAGGAAATTATATCCCTGCCATGATAGAAGGCTTGCCAACTATCGACACAGGGTTTGGGATCTCTTGGAAGGCTTAGATGCATTCAATATACAATTAATTTCCTATGCTCAGAACTACACACCCGATGCCTTGGCTTAGGCAGCCAACACTTTGCAACCCCTCTCTGTTCAGACTAAAGAAATTTACTGTTGAGTTGACATCTACTCCATCTGTCCTAGATAATGTCACTCATTTTTAGGTCTTCAATGATGACAAGCATATCCTCGAATTCATCACGAGTTCTAATGTCTTCACAGCCTAAATAATTGACGAAGCTGATCCACAAGAGGCTAAATTGGATATAGAGGGGGTTATTTTACTTAAAAACTAATACCATTCCTAGGGGCATGGTTCAGATGGAACGTATATTCGAGTTCGATCAGATCAGGGATCAGAATCAAAAAATAAAGGACAAAGCCATAAGCAACCAGTGCGATGCTCACAACCTCGGAACAACTGGGGAAGTCAAGAATCTTTTTATCAGCAAAGTATGCACACCCAAGGAAAAGAAGGGGATTACAGATGCGTTGCAGAAGTACCATGACGTGGTGGTATGGAGTTATGAGGATTTGAAGACGTACGATACCTCCATCATCACACACACCATACCTCTCAAGATAGAAGTAAGGCCCTTCCGTCAGTGACAACATCCCATCAATGCCTTGCTGGAACCCCTCATTTATAAGGAAGTGCAGAAGTTGCTTTCGACAAGGATTATTTTCCTAGTGAGGCATTCTACATGGGTGGCCAACTTTGTCCCAGTCCGAAAAAAGAATGGGGAGATTAGACTATGTGTAGACATCCACAATTTGAACTAATCCTCGAAAAAGGATAACTATCCAGTGCCTTCTTTAGATGAGGTACTACAGATTGTCAACGGCTCCCAAATGATGTCTTTCCTAGATGGGTACTCCAAATACAATCAGGTGATGGTACAGTATGAAGATTGCCATAAGACCGCGTTCACCACTAAGTGGGGAACATTCACCTACAGGAGGATGCCTTTTGGACTAATTAACACTGGAGCTACTTTCCAACGTGCCATGGATATTTCCTTCAAAGATCTAATCTGTAAATGCATAATTATCTACATGGATGACTTACCAGTGTTTTCTAAAATACGAGGTGATCATGTTGCTGATTTGTGCAAAGTATTTCAGAGGTGCAGGGAGTTTGGAGTTTCCCTTAACCCTAAGAAGTGTATCTTTGGGGTGACTAAAGGCAGATTGCTCAGCTGCCGCCAGGCAGCAAGAAAGAATTGAAGTCCTTTGGGAAGATCAATTTCATCAAGAAATTCATCATGGGTTTCGCAGAGATTGTTAAACCCCTTAATGCTATGTTGAAATAGGATGCCAAAGTTGAGTGGACTCTTGACGCCAAATGAGCCTTCGAAGAAATTAAACGGGCGATCGTTGAGGCACCTGTCTTGGTGAGCCCAGATTATTTGAAGCCATTTTATATCTACTTGTTCGCTTCAGAGCATTCTTGTGCCATCATTTTGACTCAAAAGGATGATGAAGGGAATGAGCACCCGATCACCTTCATGAGTGCTCCCCTGAAGGACACAGAGTTGCAATACCACAATGTAGAAAAGTAGGCATATGCCCTCGTCAGAGGGGTAAAGAAATTTTGGCATTATATTTTGTGCAATAAAGTGTTTGCCATTGTCCCAGACCTAGCAGTAAAAATGTTGCTCATGCAAAATGAATTGGGAGAACGAAGAGCCAAATGTGTTACCCTGCTCCAGGAATATGACATGGAGATCCGACTGATGAGGCTAGTAAGGGGACAAGTGCTCACCCACACGATCGCCGAGGCAGCGGCAAAGGCTAGACCTGAGCTCACTATGCAACATTACTAGCTTGAGGAGGTTTCCCTGAGAGAATGGTACGAGAGTGTCATTTATTATTTGTTGAACCACAAGTGTCCGCCGCACTTGCGGGGGGTCCAAAAGCGTGCCCTTAGGTTGAAAAGTAACAGCTATATGCTACAAGGTTCCATTCTCTACAAGAAGAATCATGTGGGCATTTACTTGAGATGCCTTGGTAAGGAGGAAGCAGACCGAGTCTTAAAAGAGTTCCATAACAAATTTGGTACGGGCCATGGTTCTAGCTCATTCACAGCGTATCAGATATTGAGAGCAGGATATTATTGGCCAATTGTCTTCAAAGATTCTCATTACCATGTTCACTCATGTCACACATGCCAGACAGCCGCCACCAGGGAGAAGAAAGTTGCTGCTCCACTGCAGCCAGTGCTGGAGGTAAGGCAATTTGTGCAATGGGGGCTCGACTTCATAAGCCTAGTAAGCCCTCCATCATCTGCAGGACATAGGTACATTCTTACCACAACTGATTACTGCACTAGGTGGACCGAAGCAATCATGTGTAAGCAATGCACAACTTAAGTAGTTACTAATTTTTTGGAAAGTTTTATTTTAAATCACTTTGGTTGTCCTTATGCTTTGGTATGTGACAATGGACCTGCTTTTGCTTCATTAAAATTTGTGAGTTGGGCATTCGACTACAGGATTTCCCTTAATTTTTCATCTAATTATTACGCCCAAGGCAATGGCCTTACAGAATCTACAAATAAGAACTTGATTACTGTGGTCAAGAAACTACTAGATAGGAACCCCAAGGACTGGCATACCCAGCTTCATTTCACCCTTTGGGCAGATTGCACTCACCATAAGTCTACCCTTGGTGACTCTCCATTTCATCTTGTTTATGGCCTAGAACCCATATTTCCTATTCATCTAAAGATTCCCACTCTTTAGTTTATCAACAACTTTTACGAAGGAGGAGATCGTAGGAAAGCTCGATTAGCTGAGCTTTTGCATTTAGAGGAAGTCTGAGACCGTGCAATAGAAAATTTTTCCAAGCATCAAGGCATGGTTAAGAGATGGTTCGACCATCGATCCAAGATCAAGGCCTTTAGGATTGCCAATCTAGTCCTATATTGGGACAAGGCCCACAAAAAGAAAAGGGGACACAACAAATTCGACAAGCTTTGGCTTGGCCCCTTTCAAATAGCAGAGATTTTGGGAGAGTGCCTTCCGCCTAAAGACCCTAACCGGTGAGAGCATCCCGTTGCCAATCAATAGCCAGCACCTGAAGCATTACTTCTAGGCTTGAGCTCTCTCGGGCTCTTCTTTGTAAATGATTGTAAATAGGTTAGGATAGATTGCCCTTTCTGGTTTGCTTGCGTCCTGTCGTTTTGCATTGCTCTTTTGTTTTCTCTCTCCTGGTAATTTTGTTTTGAAAGGATGTTCCCCACCCCTTAGCGGTGGCCATGCTCGCTCAACGAACGGTTTACTTTGATATCCGTCATTGGTGTTCTTAGGCTAAACATTCACTCTCGACCCTCCTTCTCTGAAGGTTACCCATGAATGATTTCATTGTCTGAACTTTGCCTTAGATCTCGACCCTTGGTTGGATCTCTTTACGCACATGTCAGATCTCACACAAAACATATAATAATCATTTCCAAAGGACTATACTATGATTGCTATGACACCCAAGTGAGTGAAAAATCTTGAGTCTGCTCTAGTGACCACTGTGGTCCCAAACCATTGTAGGCTTCAGTGCTTACCCAGTTAAGCAAAATGATAAATGAGAAAAGGTCTATTGAAAGAAATATCAAAATGAAGGAAAAGGGAATTCTAGAAAAATAAGTGACTGTATGGGTGTGTGGATAACTCTATCGGGGCTATGGATGTCTGACCGGCAGTAGAGCAATATCTGTGGGATTGCAGTGACAACTCTGTCAGGGCTATGGATGCCTGACTAGTAGCAGAGAAATGTCTAGGTTACTTTTGGTGTTAGATGATTTATGTAGCTTGCTTGGTTGAATTAGTAGCCCTTAGTAAGTAGCCCGTAGAAAGGAATGAACTCACTGCACACACTTTTGAGATGTTCCCTAGACCGACCCAACTAGGGATCCCATTCTCCCAGATTCACCTTTGGAAGCTGCTCTTGGTCTATGAAACCAGAGATTCTGAGTCCTGAATGAATATTTACCCTTGGAATGCTCAGGACTATTCCCCAACAGAGTCACCATTTGTTGTGCCCTCGGCACACATGCCCCGTTTCGAATGGGGACCCTCTTTTCTTTCGCCTTGTCGGGTCATTTTTATCACTGCCTCATTTTGCGTGCCCCATTTTTGGTATCCTGGGTGGTCAACGTTCCTTCAAAGTCTCACCATAAGTTGACCGTACCTTCCCCTTTTAATTTTGTTAAGTTCTGGTGCCTCGCAGAGGCTCTCTGGCAGTTTTCCTTTGCCAACAACCCCAGGCCCTGCCGGGCCCGACCGTTCGGGTTTTCCTTGCCGGGTTTCCCTGTTGCCCCCGCCATTCCCAATGGTGATTGGGTCGTATCCTCCTAGATCCCGGGGCCCGGACCCCCATTCTCTGTCTAGTAAAAATTCAGGAAAATCTTGATGATTGTCCGACCCTCTAGGCCCAGGACTCCAGACTTCCGCTCCCAGGGTTCCGTGAGTGTTTTGTCATTCCTCACGACGGACCTCTGGTGGAGTTTCGCTTTTTGGGACTCAACCTCTCCTTTTCCACCGATGATCTCTCCAAGCTAAACTTATCAAATTCTCGTCGTCTTGTGCCTTCTCGATCTCCGGACCCTGGGTCTCCCGCCACCGTCGATGAATTCAAATTCACCAACTTTCGTGCTCACCATACCTACATTTAATAGGGCTATTAATGGCAATTGGGGTATAAATAGAAGGTTCAATCCTATCATTTTCACTTGTCAGTGTTGTAGAGGGTGATTAGGGAACTTGCTAGAGGAGCCCACTGTCTTTGAGACCTTCACACTCATCGCCCTCACCATCACCTCATCAATCGTAAGTGGATCCCACACCTCCCTGCATCGAGTGTTCGTGGTAGGTTCTCCATTCACCCTCTCGAACATTGTTTTCTTGATTTCTAGGGATTGAAATGAATAATAACCATCAAAAAAACATGTGAAGGATAAAATATGGCATGATGAAAAAAACCCATGTCCGTGAAAATTGAGTAAACCAACATAACACCCCCATGACCAATTCGGGGCTTTATCTCTACGCGGACGTTCTTCGCAGGGGCATTCGTGACCCTCAGGCCCAAACACTCCCTTTGCTGGTAGAGACTTAGCAAAAACTAGAAGTGTTGAAATAGCTTTAGGGTCTCTCAGGTCCAGGTATCAGGGATTCCGCCCGTCATTCTCCATTAGCGAAACTAGTCCTTGTCGGTGAAGCTCATGGTGGGTCTTCTTCCATCTTTCCGAGTTTGTTGTCACTAAGACCTCCTTGATTTGGAAAGACCTTTCATCGAGCATATCCTGCTCTTGTTGAGTGGTCTGTTGGGGAGACATTCATCTGTCGCCAAGACCTCACTGCGAGCTCCTTTGGTCTTGCTGATGCCTTCGCTTTTGGCGAGACTCCTAGTGGTCACTAGGAATTCACAACGAACTCTTTGTCTTGGTGAGCCTAGATCCCCTGTTGGGGTGACTTCGCGAGGTCCGTAGGAAGTTACACCGATGGGGCTCTTCATCAGCAAGACATAGCGTATTCGCCAAGACCTCACGCCGACCCCTCATCCTTGGGAAAATACAAACCAAGTCAGGGAAACATTGCTGGTTTGCCAAGACCTTTCTCCGACGTAGAAAACTTACACCGAAGACTCCTTTGTCGGCAGGACTCTCCATGTTCGCCAAGACCTCATGATGACATCACTTTCCTCTTGGAGAATTCCCAACATCCTTCCAACCTCCGGGCTTCGGACCCCCCTTTGCCACTGGGATCCAACTTGACCAATGAACACCCTCATTCACATCGGGCTCTACCATCTGGGAGTCCTTCCCTCATTCGCCATTTTGAAGGGAAAACCTCACCCGCCCCTCTGACTGCCGCAGGACTGAAAATGAAATCAAATGGAAAATGCTTGTGCCAAGTCCGGTCTCACTCCTGGCTGTCGGCGAGACTTAAGGATCTCACCAAGACCTTACCCTGCCATGGAGGCTCCACACCAACTTTCCTTCCCCTTTGCGCTAGTCGGTGAGACCCGAGGTGTTCGCTATGACATTGCATTAATGGTTGATCTCATGCTGACCCTCATGCTAGACCCTGACTACTGGGACGCCCCCTCCAGACTTTTTCCCAGTAATAGCCATTCCAAATAGTGAAGGATGAATGGCCTCCCCACACCTAATCCTCAGGCACTCAAGTAAAATTACAATCTTCTGACCACCCTGCAATCCACCGGACCCTGGAGTTTTGTCTCTAAAATTTTGTTTCTAATCTGCCGTTTCCAAACAACCATCTCCTAATGGCTTTTCGACCTCGTACCCCTAGATGCTCCTAAACTAATCCAAATGAGCCCAATTCAAAATCTGATCTTGACCCACATGCTTAATCTTGGTCCTCTTCATTGTGAACCTTCTAAATTATCAAAATTTGACCGAAGAGAATCTCCGAGAGCATTCCACCCTATTTACCTTTCCAAAATGACATTCCTGTGAGGGAAGTCTGGCCTTCTAGGCCCGGACTGTCCCAAAGCCCTCAATCAAAAGACTAATGATATAGGGAGATAAAGTATCATGTTATGCTTGATAGATTATTTGAAATGGATTTCATATTTAGAACTTTGGCTAAAATGAATGTTTTCATGGTCAATTGCACTTACTACGCTTTTTGCTTGCAGAATTTATGGAATCGGGTGCGGGACCTTTGGGGGCAGCCGTCGAAAAGGATAAAGGAAAGAAGTCAGGAAAAACTCCTTGAGGGAAGGAAGACAAGGACCAAATGAAATACCAATTCCATGGTGAACCTCTTCACTCGAAGGTTACCATAGATTGGAAGGAGATCACTGATACTAATATCAGCCACATCAATATTGACGAATTCACACAAAGGGTCAGGGTCAATCCAACAACCAAGAATGCAAGATTGATAAGACAAAGTGGAATTGTGAAAGCTGCAGGATTCCCCCCATCCCTAGTAGCCCCTGAATTGGTCATGACATGTTGGGAGGCATATCAGCCTGACACGAGGACAATTATTGACAAAGAGGGCAACATTCTCACTGACATGTTAGCTGAAGGGATCACAAATACTTTCCACATCCCCACTTTTCAAGAGATGGAAGTCCCCACCATAGAAGAATTCCAAGCAGCGTGGGATGATAACTAGACAGGATGTAAAAGGTTACTAAATCAGCATTGGCTCAAATAAAAGTAGGGCAGTGCTGCAAAGGTTCCTAAAGAACTCTTTCGTAGTGATTTCCACGAAGATTACCATGACTTGGTCACAATGCTAAGGAGGGTTATGGGTCTTCCTATGGTGGCCTTCTTCCAGGAATGGATGGCGTACTTCATTGAGAAAATTCACCAAAGGAATGAGGACATCACCACAAAGACTTCATTTTACTAGGGAGAAATCATAAGCAACTACTTCCATGAGTAGTTCGTCAATATAAAGAAGAGCTCCAAGTTCTATATGACCTCCTATCTCTTCTATTCCTTGGTAGATCAGAGGCAGTACAATGGGTTGTTTGTAGCACCTAATCAGGAGTAGGGTCGAAGACTCAAGGCCTATGATAGGTACCCACAGTTCCAGTACTGAAACTTTAGGAGGGAATACTACAGAATGAATGACGCCTTCATTGGCCATATTATCAAAGTGATCACCAGGGACTTTGAGAGGAGGGTCTCTCATAGTGCCAAGGCACTCTTAAAGTAGTATGCCTTTCTCTTCATCCAATACCCGAAGTTCACCTACATCCATGCTCAGGGTTTCATCAAAAGGCCAAACAAATTGCCTCGATACCCCAATGACCAGATCATCCTTCTGGAGCTTTCTCGGCAGCTCCAACACATATAGGTAATCTTCGATAGCAAACATATAGCAGGGATTTCTTATCCCATTACTCTTGGCCAGAGTATATATAGATTACAAACTTCCCAGTGTGGTGGTAACTCCAAGAAAGAGCTGAAAGACTACAACTTTCACCTGCACAATGCTCGCCCATGAATAGATCCATATGGGCATGTAAGGAAGGCACTAGGACCCATGTTCACTCATCTGCATCACATCGAAGACTTCTGGGTAGATTGTCAAGACAATAAAGAGGTACGTCCAAGGCACTATATGCGCATGATTGCGTATTTCGTAAGAAAGGTACAACCCTTCCCTATATCAGATCAAGTCAAAGAGGATGAGAGCACCTTAATGGATCCTAGGTACCCTGCGGTTTCCAATTTGCCGATACCAGCAATTGACTGGGACTAGCAGGAGGTTGATGACTTTGATATTATAACGAAGCCAATCTTGGCTCGCACCAGGGAGTGGATTGATGGGCAGCTAGCCCAATTAAAATAGCAGGAAATTATTTTGACTTATGAAGGACTCAAAAGTGAGCCCAGTACCATGGAAGATGCCACTACCACCACTTCAATAGGAAAGACCTCCAAGTCTCCTCCTATCACTAGGTCCAACAAGACGAAGGAGACAAAAATGGAGCAGTCTCCCCACCACAAGATCTATGCAAGGAAAGAAATATGGGGCTCACCCTCCAAAAGGCTCAAACAAATGGGGAGCACCACAGAACAACCCTCAACTAAAGAAGAGGAAGCACAGGGTACGAATCAATTGGAACCCCTCTTGGCTCTCCCTGCCCCTACTGTTGCACCATCTACCTCTCTAGCCATGATTGCCACATCCCCACTAACAGTGGACATCTCTATCCATCTCATCCCTTCACCTCTGGCTGAGTCCATAATAGTTGTCGACTCTTCTTCTGCCATAACTAATCCCCCTTCCTCCACTGCTATGTCACCAACCACGTTGCTCCCTCTAGCTACAGTGATGGCACCTATACCCACATCCACCATGCCTAAGGCTCTCTCGAGACACATGCAAAATCTTCCCCCTAAGCTCTCCCAGATCCTAATGGATCCCACCCTTCAAGCAGCCCTTGCACAAGTCATCGCTACTGCTCAACCTTCACAACCGCCAACAGGGCCACCGGCTATGGAAGCCACCATGCTAATCTCTAAGGAGTGGGAGGAATGAGATCGGGAAGCTTGAAAGCCCTTCAAGGAGGAAGTCGATGAATACCACGAACATTTGGAGTACGAACACCCAACCATTGATAGGGTGGCTTATGAGGAGGGAACGGGCTCTTCCAAGAGTGGGGATGAAGCAGATGACAGTGGTAAGGCCATCGTGCAAGCCTTTGACAATGATCTTGAGGAAGAGTTGGCCCGACAGCTGAAGGGCACCGAGGTGGAAGCAGAAAGGTCACCCTGTTAAGAAGAAGAGACAGTGGAGAAAGAAAGTCCCATGCAGCAATTGCCTACCAGGCTTCCTATCAAGCACCTTGTGTTAATCCAAGACTCTGATGAGGAAGAGGGGGATGCAACTAGAAAGGAAGGGAGGACCTTGAAAGGTAAGGAAATAGAGGCCTTGACCGAGAGGGGTGGGGGTGATCACGGGTCACCTAAGGACAAGTCTGTTGTGCCTGAATGGTTAGAAAATTAGCTCAAAAGAAGGACCCCTATACTAAAAGACCCAAGGGAAAAACTAGAGGCCATCTTAGCTCAAGCTCAAATCACGACAAAGAAGGATAAAAATCCTAAGATCTGATCCAAGGTAACGATGGATGCTTCTGGGTCTCGAGCATCACAAATAGCAATGCCTATGATTAGCTAGGCTGGGGTGAGTTACAACATCTCCACCATCGACTTAGGGAGCACCACCCAAGAACAGAAGGTAGGGCACCTTGAAGAGTTAGTGGCCATGGTGGTGCATCTGATAAAACAAGATAAGATCTCAAAGGATGAGCTCAAGGCAGAAGTGGCAGCCTGAACAAAATATATACAACAATGGTCTTCAATGGATGACCTACCTACTACGTCCATAGCCATGCCCCAGCTGCTATCCAAAGAGCAGATTAATAAAATGGAAAGAAAAAATAACTTGCAGAAGACTATGGAAAGTTGGTTCCAACACGTCTTGTAGGTCGAGAATATGGGAATTAGCCAGGCTGTACGAACAGCCAACAAGTTCTTAGACTTGCAATAATCTTTTGAGGGCATGAGGAAGCTCTACACTGACTTCCTTGCAACCTATGACTCCACCTTCCCTATGATTGAAGCTATCCTCCAGTTGCCGAAAGCTAGATGGGAAAAGGAGCTTGCATTTAGCAAGGATGATCATTGGTTGATGGATGTGTGGCGGTGGGACTTTGATAATAGGAAGGAAAGGTTGGAGCAAATAATGAGAAAAATGGATGCAGATATAGAATGGATCAAGGAAATCAGGGTGGAATGCGCTCTTTATCTCAAGTTGATGACCGAGTACGACATGCCCACAGTGCAAATGGACCCGGAGAAGGTGAAACCTTACTTCTAGCAGAAGATGGAGAACGGGATGCCTGACAAAATAACAGTGGAGTTCATGAGTTTTTCTGCTCACGCCTTTGACCAATCAGAGCTATTCAAAGACCAGGGCACCAAGTATGATGAGGACTGGAAAAGGCTGGAAGATAATGCAAAGGAGTGGAGCTACCAATTGGTACGGTATGAGATCATTGAGGTAAACAAGCTCCAAGTGGTCATCCTCAAGTTCGTAGAATATGCAGCATCCAAGAAGTAGGAGGACAGCCCTATTGATTATAAAGAGCTTCCCAAAGAGTAGTTACAGTGAAACAACAATCAGCAAAAGACAAACTGCTATAGTGTCATCACTAGAGGACAAAATAGGGAAAATGATAAAATGTAATTTTAAAATTGTAAAATATTGAGGGTTGGTGAAACCCTATTTTGTAATGAATCTTGTCCACACAATGAGAATTAATCTTGGCCATTCATTTGATCTTTGGGACACTATAAATAGAGCTCTTCTCTCATTTGTAAAGAGAGAGTTGAGTTGTTGTAAAGACATGCTATAGAAATTTATAATGAAAATACATTGACTTGGTGCATTTTCATAATTTCCTCCATGTTACTTAGTTCAACCTCCATTGTTAGATGCTTGACTTAGATTTGTTTTGATTTTTTAGTTAGTTGTATTCTAACTTTAATAGATTTTAGGAATGTTGTTTTGTGGTTATGAAAATTCCTGATGTGTAGATGCCTTCTTAGTCCATACTTTTTGTTGTTTGTTGATGGTAGATAGCTGTGTAAAGTTAGTCTGGACTTCAAATTCAAAGTTGCTCCACACTTTCATTTTTATTCATGCATGCACATGGTGAATGAAAGATGAAATATCTATAGGCCTTAGAAGATAACACAAATTTCATGAGACTATGAGGTTTCTGGTTAAGTGGAATATTGTTTCCAGGAAGTTGTCCATTGCAGGAACTCCGTTATCATTGTTCACAGTTAGTTGAAGATCTGGGAACCTTCTCTCTTCCTTGCCCCCCTTTTTTCCTTTTTTAATAGTGACCTATGCTAAGGTTCATAGCACAATGTAAAGCTAAATCCAACGATAAAATGGAGTCCCAAAATATTGTTTGAACCTACAACGAATGCACAGCAACTTGCCCAGCTTAAGAACTCCATTTGCAGATCCAAATTCCCATATTTTTTAACTTATCCATAAGACCACCTTGTGATTCCAG
Source organism: Sequoia sempervirens (assembly GCA_007258455.2). NCBI lineage: Eukaryota > Viridiplantae > Streptophyta > Pinopsida > Cupressales > Cupressaceae > Sequoia > Sequoia sempervirens. Next base: position 146,066,094 of record VDFB02000013.1, read on the forward strand.
CAAATCACATTGAAACAACTGAGAAATTCCATGCAAGTCATGACCTGACACCCGAGAGACCTTGGGATAGTGTTCTACAATCTGATTGTGGAAGATTGTCTTTCAAGAGAGGTAGTGCACCCATACACTGCCCATGTTGAGAAAGTGTGCAAAAAAACCCATCAACAGGTAGTGGATTCATAATTGAGGGTATAGGGTTGAAGACCTATAGGGTTGGTGGTTTAGGGTATTGGGTTGAGGTTATAGGCTTGAGGGATTAGGTTCTAGGGAAGAGGGTATTGGGTTGAGGGTAGAGGGTAGAAGGTTTAAGGGTTTATGGTTGAGGGTTTAGGGTATAGGTTTTAGGCATTAGGGTTGAGGGTCTAGTGTATAGGTTAGAGGGTATAGGATTGAGGTATTAGGGTAGAGGGTATTGTATTGTGGGTAGAGAGTTTAAGGGTTTGGGGATTAGGGTAGAGGGTAGAGGGTATTGGGTTGAGGCTTTATAGTTTAAGGTTGAGGGTTTATAGTTTAAGGTTGAGGGTTGAGGGTTAAGGGTTGAGGGTTGAGGGTAGAGGGTAGAGGGTAGAGGTTTTAAGGTTATAGGGTAGAGTTTTTAGGGTAGAATGAAGAGG
>VDFB02000013.1:146066807-146110069 GCA_007258455.2 Sequoia sempervirens
AGAGATATATAGAGATATAAGGAGAGGGAGGGGAGATAGAGAAATGTAGAGAGGGAAGGAGGGAGGGAGGGAAGGAGAAAGATATAAGAGAGGGAAGGAGATAAATATTAGAGAGGGAAGGAGAGAGAGAGATGGACATGTAGAGACGTAGTTCTTGAGCTCAAGGGAGAGAGTGTGAGATAAAGGGATGGAGATAGTGAGAGGGGGATAGGTCTAGAGAATAAGAGATCAAAATTAGTGAAATAGAGAGAGATGAAAATTGACCTCCTGATTACTAAAATTTGACATGCTTATTACTAAAATTTGACTAAGTCTAATTTATTTTTAAATCTTCCAAAAACTAAAATTTGCATTATAACTCTTAGAGATCTGAAACCACTCTCAAACATCCTGAACCTATATACATGAAATTTAACTAAAGTATATGAAATTAAATATCCATATGTAAATGTCAACTTATACTTAAACATTTATTTCATATATATAGTTTCTCTGGTAGAGAAAGAGAAAATGAAAGAGTTTAGAAAAATGCATTACTAAAGTCGTGAATGACATTTTGCAAGCACCAAATTTGGTGCTAGCCAAATGAAGCAACCCATTTGGTGAGCAGCAAATTTTTCTAGCCCCAAATTTGGTGGTCACAAAATGGGTTGCATTTGGAAATACCAACCCAATGGGCTAGATTTTGCATTGAGCATCCAACCTAAACGTTTGGACCCATTTCAAGAAAAAGATGTGATTTTTTAAAAGAGTAACAAAATTTCACACATTTTTGGTTGTTCTCACCATAACACTTTCACGTCTTTCAATACAAGTTTATAAAAATCCTTGATGGCATTAACCTCTCTTTTAGCTATCTAAATATATAATTATTTCTTTTTTTTTATTCAGTTAAGGTTTTGATCCATAACATCTCTTGTAAATGTCTCCATTTTTGGTCAAAAGCCAACATGTGCTAGTTTGAGGATAGATTTTTACTCGTTCTTCAAAACATGAAAAAAATTACATTTTTTTAAAATAGACTCCATTCTACATGTGATGAAAAAAAATCAATTTTTGATTAGTTTTCAAAAAATTTAGGGGGAAGCACGGTCAAATTTTAGCTTTTCAAGATATGTCCACTTTGAAAATTCCTAAAATATTATATATTCAATAAAAAAATTATCTGAACAAATGAGGATAAACTACATGGTGTTAGCTAATTTCTCAACATTCAGACTTTTGAAATTCTAAAAAAAAAATAATCAAAAAGGGTAGGGGCCCTCAGCTGCTATGCTATTTTTTTGATAAAAATAGGACCTATTTTGGGCCCCCCCTTTTTGAGACTCTTAATCTTCATTAATTTCAAATAGAATGAAGATTAGAAACTAGAATCAAAGCACTTCAACTCTTGTTCTTGTTGCATCTTGAAATTTTGAGCGTAACTATCTTTAGTTTCTCGTGCAAATCAGATTTTGCTGATTTCAAAAAAATGTGGAATCCTAAGAGCCAAAATTGTGTCATAGATCCATGCACTTACCTGCATGTCATGTTTTCAAAGTTTGAACTATCATCATATTGGCATCTGACCTTTTTTTTCCTATTCATTTATTTTAAGTTTGAATTATTTATAAGAAATCTCTGAAAATGTGCATGATATAGCCTTCGATAAGTTTCTTGTTTATATTTCTTTCATGATTAAAGCATTTTGTTAAGTCTACTTTGATAGTAAGGGTTGTTAATTTTCATGTCATTAAGCTTATGTGCTAAATATTAGCTTTCAAAAATTGGACTGTCTTTTGGACTTTTCCATTCTTTGCAAAAGTTAGTCTTTCTTCATATTATGTTGTAAAGAGAAGAGTTTTTTGTGAATTTTCATATTTCTATTAATTGGTAGAGCATTCTTATATCTAATGGACCTAAATGGGTGCTTCCCATGGGAAGAATAGAATAATTACATTGTTCTTTCATTAAGCCTTTTTTGCTTGTTCTCTTCTCAACAATGAAGGGTTTGTGGAGTTTTTGTTCATCATATTAGTTATAAGAAATAATTTGACATTGGATATGTTGTAAAAGCTTTGGCGCATTGCCCCTTTTTATGTTTTAGTCATTCTTCTTTCTACCTCTTTCCCAAAAACACAGAGAAGATTCGACTTTCTATAAAAATCCTAGAGGTATTCAGTCAGGTGCAAATTATCCCCCCACTCGCTAAATTTCCCATAAGACTATTGGAGAAGTGCAAGATTTGATGATCAATAGTTGTTTTTCTAGCATTCCCAATGGAAACGAGTTTTTCAAATTTCTGATTTGAAGTCAAAAATATTTTTAGATTAGAGTAATAAAGGAGGCTATAAATTTCATCCCCAAAATCCAAACAAGAGCATCTTCTAGAGGTCATTTCTAGTTCACCCAGTTAGCTAATTCAACATCAAGAAGGAGACTTGTAGGTTTTGTATCACCTATAAGAAGCAACCAGGTAAAAAGTGTCAACCTTCCATCCAAAGCCTTATCTACCCCCCTAGGTGGTCGAACTTTCCAAATTAGAATACTGATCTACCCCATCCATAAGAATCTATTCTTGATGGCTCATCTAGGTGTTGCCCCCCTATAAATTTCATGACCTAGGATAGCAGTAGTCTGCTACAACCACCTACTCCCTGTGATGTATGGCTTGTTATACCTACCAACACTCTTAAATCCATCCCAAATTCTTATGGGGAGGACTTCAAGAATCCTTCCAAACATCTCCAAGATATAGTGGAGGTATATGGAGAGTGCATAGCATCACAGAGGAGAATGTTGCTTTAAGATTGTTGGCAACATCTTTCAAAGGAAAATCCTAGGACTGGTACAAGTCTTTGGCTTCTAGTTTGATTTGCTTGTGGTACCAACTTGGAGAGAAGTTATTCAAGCATTTCTCTAAAAAGGGAGATCACTGCTCTTTGCTACAACAACTAATCACTGTCAAAAGAGCCCCGCAAGAAGCCATGAATTATTTCAACACCAGATTTCACAAGACCTAGAAAATAATTCCAGTGACCACCAGGCCTTCAACCACTATGGCATTCATGTTCTACCTAAAAGATCTTAATTCTAACATCACAGTCGTGGTGCAATCCATGGGAGGAGATATTTTTCTTGACATATATGATTTGGTCATGAAAGTAGAGAATAGTCTGATTGACATTGGGAAGCTCCCATTGCATCCGCCTATGCCCATGTTCACAAAAATCTCTGGTTACCCACAAGAAGAAGCAGTTCTAAGCACCTTCATTTTACAAGCAACCATAACGAATACACCATCATCCATGTATGTGTACCCTAATAAGCAACCAAGCATGTTGGATTCCTCTTTGCTAGTGGTTGATGTCAATGACATGAAGAATCATGTGTGGTCTTTCACAAATGAGCTAGTCCTCATCCAACAATAGCAAGAAGCACCTCTTGAAGCCTACCTCGTAGACCTATCAAGGAGGAAGGCCATCCTACCAACCGAATGCATATCAAGGATCCTTGAAGGAAAAAACTCAACAATTAGTGTCCACAAACCAGATATTTCTAGTCACTATGCTACTACAGATAGTCAAGGACAACCCAAGTAAAGAATTAATCTCAAGCTAGAACAACTTGGAAAAAGATGAGAACACATGGTTCTTCCCATGTAGAGATATCCATATACCCCAAAATTTTCCAAGTGGAAATCTCCAACAAAAGATAGCAAAATAGAGAAGCCAAGGTGTTTTCTCAAGTTCAAAAGAACACTAGTCTCTTAAAATGGAGAATACCCACTTTAGGGTGCAAATGCAAGGAATTTCTTTAGAGCAAGAACTGGACATTGCACCAGACCAAGTGTTTTTCTCTTGAATGGAAGAAGAAGATGTGGTATTTGTGAATGATGCTCCAACAAATAGTTCTCCACAAGTACAATTAGACTACAATACAAGATCCAAAAAGAAGGTTCATTGGAGAGTATGTTCCACAATTTCCACAACATCCCCAGTCACAGCCACAAGAAAATAAAACTACACATGCCTGACCCATCCAATAGTCGTAAGCTCCGCAATTGGTAATAAAGGAGATGGAAAATGTGCCAAGTGTACCTAAATTGGATCATCTTATTTTAAATATGAAGGAGATACCACCATTCAAACCCAAGGTTCTCTAGTTACAACAGTCAATGTGGTTGAGCAGCTGAAGAAGGTTCCCACTAATGTATCTTTGTGGGATGTGATATCGATTTCGGAAAAAAAGTTGTTTCTCCAAAAAGCATTAAAAGAGGGAGGACAAATATCATAGGTGGATGGAATTCCTTCACATGATCAAGTTAAAGATAAATATCCCACATCAGATCCTCAATCTTCGAAAGCCACGACATATGTAAATGTGGTGGATGACCTAAAATAGAAAGAGGTAAGCAAACCAAAACCCACACCTTTCCTTTTAACACTCATTATTGGGGATAAACTCATACACAATAACATGATTGATTTAGGAGCTAGTATGGCAATCATGCCTAAACCAGAGGAAAATTCTTTGAAACTTTAGTATGAGCCTCTTAAGAAAGGGATCATGCAATTAGATGGGAAGAGAGTTTTGACCATTGGTCGTATCAAAGATCTATCTTTGAAACTCTTCTCATGCCTAAGAGAAATGGTCACACAAGAGGTGGTTGTGATATACATTCCCCCAGTGTTCAGGATGTACCTTTCAAGAGAATTCATTGGGAAGCTTGGTAGATACTTAGCACTTGATTGGTCCCAACTGATATTGTGAACCAAGCATAGGGAAAATATGAAAATATTTTCTAAATCCTTGCACTTAGAACATATATAAAACAATGTGTTCCTATGCATCAAAGAAGAAAACACCTCTTTCTCAAAAGGAGAGACATATTGTGTTGAAATGTTAGAGGACAAGGACATGAGTGATCAGATCCCCAAAGAAGACATCCTCCTTAATAAGTTCATTGATACTAACCCATATGGGAACTTCCATGTCATTAGATTGGGCACTTATTTGATCTTTGATGATGACCAAGTTTTCCTGGAACTGATAAAAGAACAAGAAGAGCCTAGTGGTATGGGTGATAATAGACTATGGACATTGTATTTTGATGGTTCAAAATGCAAGTTTGGCTCTGGCACATGCATCCAACTATTATCCCTAACTAGATTAAAAATCCTTAAAGATTTATGTTTCTAGTTCCCATGCTCAAATAATGATGCCAAATATGAAGCTTTGGTCCATGGTTTGTGTCTCTCTGAAAAAATGGGCATGAGAAAGGTACAAGCCTTGAAAGATTCAAAGTTGGTCATAAGCCAAATCTGTAGGCAGGCATCCACCAAAAATATAAGAATGAAGTTTTATAGACACAAAATATGGGATCTAATTGAAATCTTTTAATATTTTAATATACAGGTCATTCCTTGATCTCAAAATAGTGTCGCCAATCAGATGGCTTTGATTGGTTCACAATTTGAACCAATTCCTAACTCAACAATAAAGCATAAAGCAATATAATTCATGGTCCAACCATCAATCCCCAACAATAACTAGAGTTGGTAGGTCCTTGAGGACGATATTCAAATTGCCTCCTTTCTACAAAACCAAGGAAAATTGTCTGACCATTCATAAATGGAAGCGGGAAAGACTTCAAAAGGACAAGTGATCCAGTTAAAAAGATAAAAAGCTCACCTAAGGTTTTATTTTGGTTGAAAATATTTTTGAATGTGACAATGCTAGAAATAGTAAACAAAGATTCACTACCAATGAGAAACTCTATGAAGAGATCAATGTCAGAAATGATATAAAATTGAAAATCAAAAAGGAATTTTCACAAAAGGACAAATAAAGACTCAAGGGGATGTGTTCTAAATATGATGGGGTCATAGCTTGGACCTATGATGATCTTAAGGGATACAATTTGGGCATAATTCAACATACTATTGAATTGAATAAAGGATTGAAACCCATATAACAAAAGAAAAGGTCAATCAATCCAAAAGTCAAAGCATTTATGGCACAAGAGCTCACTAAATTAATCAAGTCCAAGATCATATACCTAATTAAGCATTCCACCTAGGTATCAAATATCATACCAGTATGAAAGAAGAATGGAAAAATTTGGATCTATGTAGATTTTATGGATATGAATAGAGCTTTGCTAAAAGATCACTACCCCTTACCTTCAATGGAGCAGATCTTGCAAACCATGGCTGGATTGGAGATGTTATCATTGCTTGACAATTTTTTGGGTTATAACCAGGCTTATGCAAAGAAGGAAGACCAACATAAAACCATCTTCACTACTAAGTGAGGAGCATTCACATATGAAAAGATTCCCTTTGGGCTCTTTAATTCTTGTGTGACCTTCCAACGTGCGATGGATATCTCTTTCAATAGGTTAATTAATCAGATTATTCTAGTATATGTGGATGACTTAACAGTTTTTTCAAAATCAAGGGATGACCACTTTGATCATCTAGAGGAGGTATTCTAGAGATGCCAATAGTTCAATATTTCCTTAAATCCCAAGAAGTGCATCTTCAGAGTACCCCAAGGTAAATTACTTGACTTTGTAGTGTCAAAGGAGGGAATAGCAATAGACCTAGAAAGGGTGAAATCTATAATGGAGCTACCTTTTCCAATCAACTAAAAGGGGATGCAGTCTTTCTTAGGGAAAATTAATTTCTTCAACCAGTTCATTTCAGACTTTGCAAGAATTAGAAGGCCTATCATTCTAATGTTAAAGAAGAATCTAGTCTTCAAATGGAATCCTGAAGGCAAGATGACTTTCGAGCAGATAAAAGCAGCCATCTCTGTGTCTCCAATTTTAGCTAATCTAAAATTTTCCAAGGATTTCATGTTTACGTCTATAGTGACCCATATAGAATATCTTTAGTACTCACTCAAAAGGAATAAGACAATTCCAGAGAGCACCCGATTTTGTTTTACTCAAGGAACCTTAGAGGATATGAAGCTAGGTACAATTTTGTAGAAAAACAAGCCTTTGCTATTGTTAAAAGCCGCAATAAATTTTGACACCTGGTATTTTCCAATAGAATCACTATTCTCATTACTCATCCTAGTGTGTAGGAGTACATCACTGAAGGAAAAATAAATGAGAAGAGGGTCGACTAGATCAGCAAGATCCTAGAGTATGATTTCAACATTAGACCAACCAAGCTGGATTAGGAAAGAGGTCTTTGCAAACACCTTACACAAGAACTAAGCTCCTTGGTGGAAGAAGAAAATGATTAGGCCTACACAAATGAGTTAGAGTCTAATGAATCATGGGTGTACGATTGGAAATGATATATGCAAGGGAAATATTCGACCAACATTTCACAACAAAAAGTGTTACTACCAACTGCAAGGCACCAAGTATGTATTAGTTGAAGGGGTTTTTTTCAAAAGGAATTATGATGGTATCCTACTCTAATGTTTAGATAAGCCCCAGGTGGAAAGAGTTTTGAATGAATTCCATAGCAGTCCTGAAGGCAAACATTTCTCTACCAAAACCACAACAAAATAATGTGGGCAGGATACTACTAGCCCTTCATGTTTTCCAAAGCACACCATCTAGTGTGAAAATATACTCAATGTTAATATTTTGTTGGCAAGAGGAAGAATTCTGCTATGCCACTAAGTCTAATTGTCATTGAGGATCCTTTCACCCAATGGGGTCTAGATTTTGTCAGAATGATAAACCCTATTTCCAATTCTAGCCACAAGTGGATACTTACATAAACTGATTAAATCACAAGATGGATAGAGTCCATTTCCCTAAAAAATTCTATAGAAAGCGAGATTGTAAGTTTCCTTAAAGAGCTAGTAGCAAGATTTGATTCACCAAAAACCATCATATCTGATAATGCATGAGCTTTTGTGGGTTCCATAATGTATGATTTTTCTCTCAAATATGGGGTCTACCTCAAGGCTTCATCAAATTATTACCTGCATGGAAATGGATTGGAAAAGTCAACCAACAAGAACTTGATTAGGCTAATCAAGTGCATCGGGTTGGAATGACAAAGGAAATGGCATAAGCATCTGTGGGCCACTCTATGGGCCAATAGGATCATGCCCAAACAAATCCTAAAGACTGCCCTATATGAATTAGCATATGGAAAGGAGGTAGTGCTACCTGTTTCTATGGAAATCTAGGCATTAGAATTGATCAAGGCTTTAGAAGTCAAAGAAAGCAGCAGAATGGAAGTCATGTTGGTGAAACTCCTGAATCTTGAGGAAATGAGAGAAAATGGATATGAAGCCTTGATTTGGCACTAGCAAGAAGTCAAATGATGGTTTGACAAGAAGGCCTCTAGCCTAGAGTTCTAAGAGGGGAGCCTGGTATTAAAATATGATGAGCGCAGTGCAAAACCATGTCAACATACAAAATTTGAAGCACTATGAAAGGGTCTCTTATGTATTCACACATGTAGAGAAAAGAATACATATGAGCTAGAAGACATGGATGGTAACATTCTGGACATATTGGTTAATGGTATTCATCTAAAATTATTCCATTAAGGTATGTAAGTTCTAAAAAATTTCATAGCTATGTACCATATGTAAAAAAAATTGTAAAACCATTTTTTTGCTAATAAGCCATGAGAATAACATAAAAGTAGAAATGTATCGTATTATATTAGATTCATCAAAAAAATTGCAATGTAATACAAGCCTAAGGCTTAGATTAAAGCATGAAGCTCTCTTAAGAAAACCCAAAAATAGTTTCAAAGAAAAAAGGGGCAAAAAGGAGGCAACGTGCAAAACATAATAAAGCTAAAGCCTCTAGTCATTGTTAAGTAGTCAAAATGGATCTTCATTGAGTTCTTCTTCTTATTTGTCAGGGTGGAAAGGGGGTGAACACATAGCACATGTGGGCTCGACATAACATGGACCTCAGTTCTCGTTGCCACAACTATATACCAAAAACTCAAAGTTTTTCTTCCATTTGAGCCTAGGAATGCGTTCCATGCCATACTCCCACAACAAGTCGGTGGCCACAGGCCAAGATGAAAAATAATGCCTCTCAAGGTCCATGGTGTGGAAGTCAATAAGGAGAGGCAACCAAGCCATGTCTTCCCCATAATCAACATGCCTACGAAGTTCCATGGTGCTCAGAATGCTAACACCAAGGATAGCCACTTGCACAATCTCTCCAAGCCCATCCTACATTGCAAAGTCAAACATCTAGTAGCACAATTCAATTATCCAAGGCTTGGTGATTTTCAAGTCAAGCAGGGAACCAAAAAAGCAAGAAACAATGCTAGAGTTATATCTCAGTTGGTTCTCATCCTCAATGTAGTCCTAGTCGACTACCCACTTGAATGCAACAACACAAAGGCAGTCACACTTCTTTACCAAGTGCTTAATTCTATCGTTGGTAACCTCGCCCACGAAGGTGTATTGTGGCCTCCATGTTAAATGTCGAAAGGGAGTTCCAGGCTAGTTGAAATTATTAAAAATTAGTGGAGGTTAGAGAAACAGGATGCAAAATGGAAGGCTTGCTAAACTAGAAGAGTTAAAATGACTGAATATTTCACTAAGGTGGCAAAACTATTTATAGAAAGGTGGCATTGGTGGGCTCAATGGATGGAAAACCCATCTCTCACCACATAGAAATGGAGAAATTTTCAAAGAAATTAGAGCACAAGAGGTAAATCATATAGATAATCTAACAACATGCCTCGACAAATAAATTTGGGCATTGGGAGTAAATTCCCTCATGTACCAATGGCCACCATGTGTCCATTTCCACCATCAGCATTGATCTACTTATTTATGGAAAATATGTTGTTTAACATGCTAAGCTCTAACAAATAGAATATGCAAGTCTTGTCAAAGTATCTTGTATTGCTTGAGAAGGTTTCTCAAAGTGATAAGCACACATTCAAACAATGCAAGCTTATTTGTGAAAAAGGGCAACAAAGAGAATGTACTGATTACTTTCTCATGGAAAATTTGGCATTCCTAAGGGATATGAATCCCTAGCCCACACGTATCACCTTAATGGTAGGATTTAGTAAGATATTGATAACATCAACACTTTATTGCATGTACATAAGGGAATTGAATGCACCCAAAAGTGAACTTTTGAAAAAAGAAACAAGTAACCGTTTGTCTGGAGAAGCTCTCTACAAAAATTTTGGCTCAACAATGGTGAAAGCATCAACTTTTGGGAGGCAGGCTGGGTTTTCCCCTAGAAAGCTAGGTTGTGTCAACATTTTTGGGAGGGAGTCATTTTCTAATGCCCCCGTGATGGAGGAATGACTCTTTGCTCACACCAAATAAATATAGGTTTTAGGAAACCTTGTTAAGGAGTTCCTGCAAGACTTCACAAACAATATTTTTGACTCAAGGATGGTAAAACCTAATAGTATTAGGGAAGGGGCATTGCAGAAAATGATCAAGTATGGGATATCCAAATGTTTTGTGCTATGGCTTTGGAATTTTGGTCTACAATAATTCATGTTGTCCACTATACACCCATGTCTAGAATTGGTAGATGTATGTACAAGGAGTTTTGACAAGGAAATGAAGGTTATAACTGGCAACAAGATAAGGGTAATGGTTAGTGCATCTGTCATCTACGATATGTTATGTATCCCTACTAACTAGGGCATTATGAGCTTTGAAAAGGAAGCGATGTAAGAGTACTAGGCAACTAGAAAGAAGCAACTACAATTTTATGAGGAAGAAATGAAAGAAAAGTTGGAGGGAGGTTAGCTCCTCTTTCCTTTGCAGCACAAAAAATTTAGGAACCATCTACATACCGTTTTCTCAATGTTTACCTCTATCTATGACTATGATGATTGTGAAAAGGTCTATCCTTTTCAGATGGGCTTGGATTTTATGCTCATGAAGGAAAAGAGCCAAACATATTTTTATTTTTGTAGGATAATAGCTCTGAGAATGTTGGAACAATTGGAAAACTATGGTACCGAGTGCAAGTTCAAGAATTCTTCTTTCTTGGTACATTTAATTTTGCACCAAAATTCATAATTTCTTGAAGGATACTTGTCATTATTTAGGTATGATGTAAGAGGGTCCTAATAGTTGATTTTTGTCTAGACCCGTGTGCTTTCAAAAGAAATGGGATTACTATTGGTTTTTAGATTATTTCATGGTTCCAATACTGGTAAACTTCTTCCCATTTTATTTTGAGGTTTTACAATGGTTGAGAAATCCACAGACCCTAATAGATTATTTTCTAGGAGATGATTTCACTTTCATCAAAGGCCATGGTTTTGTGGAGGATCCTTTCAGACTCCTAATATTTGTAACAAATAGGGTTTTGTCCTTGGAGACATGTCACAAGTTAACCCTTTTGGATAATGTCTATGGTGTTGGAAGGCCTAATAAATCACTTTTCCTAACTCCCCTCACCATTTCCAATGGCCAAATAACATTATTAGAATGGAAGGCTCGGGAGGTGCTTACCAAAAAATTGACACATCTAGGCTTCATTCTCATTTGTGAAAAATGGGACTATAACCCGATAAAGCATATCCCAACCTTAATGCGTGAAGATAGGGAATATTTTGAATCAAGAAAGAATGCCACTATAGAGAGGCCAAAATCCTATGTTGATTTAGCCTTCATACCACTCTATAGACCATCAATGATTGACTTTTATTTCATAATGGTGGAATACCAGAGGAGCCTCCCAATGGGAAAGTCCCTTAGTACACAACTAAAGTTTCTGGGATGGTCTAAGAGAAAGAAGGAGGATTTCTAGAGGTTCCAACAAGAGATTGGGAACACTAATTCCTTGTATGGGAAGGTCCAGCCACATGATGAAAAGTTCAACAAAGTTTATGATAAGGAGGTCGATACCAATGATAGTAACCCTAAGACAAGTCAAGAAATTGAACAGGAGGAGGTTTTGCTCTACACTTCCCACACTCAGTAGCCTGATAAAGGAAAAGGATCTAGACAAAAGGATCCATAGGACACTTCCTCCATTAGTGCCCAAGGGAAAGGAAAAGGGACCCGACAGTCCTCGAAGAGGTTTGTTGTGGTTACCGAAGGCCAAAATTTGGTGGGATCAGCCACCAAATAATTTTAATCTACCAATTCCACCCACACATAGAGGAAATGATTCCAAGACCTATGTGGACCTGGTGACCCATCCAAAGGAGAAGAGCAAGCAAAGTCCACTCCGCTAGGAAATTCGAGTTTGGTAACTCAAGTTTTTCTCCCCCTCTTCTTTCTACATCTGTTTCTCTAATCATTCCTCTACCTCTACTTGTGCAAAAGATCCTTCCATCAGCAGATTCCAACCTATTGGTCCTAAATGAACCCCCATCCATAATCAATAGTGAACCTTGTGAAGAAACCCCACATTCCAAGTTTGTGTCATCCACTGAGGTTGTAATTTATTCTTTAATCACCCTATCAAGGGCCCTCATTAAGAATACTAAAGAATCCATATTTCTAGTTTCATCAAACCCATCCACCTTTGGGAAAATGCCTCTATTTTTTCCCACTTCCCCTTTCACTCTGATGAGTATTTCCCCTTTTCAATCTCCATATGGAATCCTACCTTTTTCCATGATAACACTCCCTTTTGTCTCTCTGTGACCTCATACAACCAAGGCTCTCCCTTCAATTACTTTATTTAGTCTCCCTCTAGGTGCTTCTCTTGTTGTGCAAAGAATTTATACTCCATAGAGTCTCTGAACTCATTTAGATGTGAAGAAGCAGGTCTAAAAAGTGAGAAAACAAAAAATGCTTGTGAAAGCTACAGTACAACCAACCCCGAAGAAGATTGAGACCTATTTAGATGAAGAGTGAAATTCCATGTGGATTAATACCATGAAGCCTCTACCATATAAGCCAGCTAGATAAATGCAGATGGATGATTATGACATCAAATTCGTAGGCCTCGACTTCAGTGAAACTCTCTTGTGAGATAAAATGGTTCTAGCTAAGGCCACTTAGAAGGTAGTCTATGCCAACTATGAGAAAATGGACATAAGGCTAAGGAAGTGTGAGGAAGATTTAGCCAACATAAAATACATGGAGAGTAGGCTGCAGGAAGAGATTAGAGGCAAGGATGTGTAGATTGGCCACTTAGGGCAGCTACAGAGTTAGCGGGGAGGGACGACTAGATTGATGGAAGAGGCCTAGGATAAAAAAAATTTGGCTTCATACCGAGATAGAGAGGTTGTCACCGAACATGAGAAAAGTATAGAATACCAATGTAACTATGAGAATGTGTGTAAAGAACTGGATAGTGTCTAAGCTTATGTTTCTAATGAGCTCCAGAAGGCCCAAGAGGAAGGAGAAAGAGAAAAATAGGAGAAATAGGAGACAGAGTCTATTTTGCATACTCATGAAGAAGAGATCAGGAGGATGAACTAAAATTTCACAAACTCCCTCCAGGAGAAATTTCAATTGAAGGACATAAAAGAAAAAGATACTCAACTCTAACAGGAGTTAGCAGTAGCGCAAGCATCTGGGATCCTCTCAATGCTAAAAATACTAGTCTTTGTACACTTGGACAAGATTATAATGGAAATTTTGGTTTTAAAGAAATTTGTGCAATTCCTGAGGGATGCTCATGAATTAAACACGAAGTTCACCTCAATAGTCAGCCCAATTCTACATGTATATGCTCCCTGGTCTATAGAATCAGAGACTCTCATCTCTAGGTTATTTAAGACCACCAAGGAAGTTTTGAAGAATGTAGGAATCTCTAATTAGTAGGGAACATCATGGAAAGAAAACAAATTCATCAATTTCCACAAGGCCCCATTGAAAACAAGGAGCGTCAGGTAGCATTGAATAGAAAGGTCATGAAGATCAAGAAGGACTTTCAAGTTTTGTTGGATAGTGGATTTCCCACCCACTTCTCACTAGATGGAGAGGTGCTATCAATCAAGCAAGTCATGGATGCAATAGGCTAAAAGTTAAATCTTCAAAATAGAACTCTCAGGTATAGGCCTATCTCCCACTGTTGAAGAAATCAAGGAGATACTTCCCCTCTCTCAACTTTATTACTACGTCGGGGTTGTTTCAACCAAGTGGGGATGAGTTTCTTTTAATGAGGTCCTTGAATTAGATCAATCATTCAAGCTTCTTTGTACTCTCATCTATCCCACTAATTCAGATTGGGAAGTCCATCACTCCACCTTACTCTAACTATAGGAAGCTCCAAAGCTCTAGGTTCATGCCTCTACAAGCAAAGGCCCCCTGTGAGTCACCAAAACTATAAAGAAAATTTTTCCTATCTTTTTGAGTTTTTGGCCCTCACTCTTTTTTGTCTTCAGACTAATCCATGCTCAAATAAACAAAGTTTCTCCCAAAAGTGTGCCATGCACCACTTGGTAGCTACGTGGATTTTTGTATATCATTTTTCTTTTAGGTGCATGTTGGGACACATGTTAATTGGGAAACGTTTCTCTCTAAAGCCATTCTCACAATGTTAGAAGTCCTCACATGTCATCTTTTTCTTTGAACAATTTGTTTGTTTTTGTGGAATGATCCCTTGTGGTGGAGCCTATCAGAATGTGGTGTGTATTTTTCTTTCGAAGTGGAGCCTTCGAGTCAACATTGTCAACCTCAATATTGACCAATCAAATTTTTTTTGGGATGCATTTTTACAATCTGATCATTCTCTAACAACTATCTTTGCTAAATATTTAATGAACCATTAATGTTGTAGTTGGGACTTAATGAGCAAAGATCATTGTGATCTAATCAAGATCCAAGATTAGATCATGAGCTATCAAACTAGGGCATATGGCAGTTTCTTCTTCCAATTTTTTTTATGGTGGTGCTCTCTTTTGCTAGTTATAAATAGAAGGTGGTGAACTATTTTAAGGGTTGGAAGAATTTACTTCAAGAATAGTTTTCTTTTGAAGATAAATCTAGTAGGAGGAGATTTTTTCTTTTCATAAGTATAAGGTGTTACAGAACATTGTTATTTCTCTGACATGTTATATTTTTAAAGTTTGAACTATCATCGGATTGGCATCCAACTTTTTTTTTTGTTCATTTATTTGAAGTTTGAACTATTTATAAGAAATCTTTGAAATTGTATGTGATATAGCCTTTGTTAGGTTTCATTTTTGTCTTTTTTTCATGATTAAAACATTTTGTTAAGTCTACTTTGATAGTAATGGTTGTTAATTTTCATGTTGTTAAGCTTTTTTGTTGAATATTAGCTTTCAAAAATTGGACTAAATATTTTGGAATTTTTCATTCTTCGTAAAAGATAGTTTTTCTCCATATTATGTTGTATAGAGAAGATTTTTCTATGAATTTTCATATTTATATTAATTAGTAGAGCGTTCTTATATCTAATTGACCTAAATGGGTGCTTCCCATATGAATATTTGAATAGCTACATTGTGCTTTCATTAAGCCTTTGTTGTTTGTTCTCTTCTCAACAATGAAGGGTCTGTGGCATTTTTGTCCATCATATTAGTTATAAGAAACAATTTGAGGTTGGAAATGTTGTAAAACTTTTGGTGCATTTCCCATTCTATGTTTTATTCATTCTTCTTTCCACCTCTTTCCCCAAAACATAGAGAAGAGTCATCTTTCTATAAAAATTCAAGAGGTATTCAATGAGGCATAAATTAGTCCCCCACTTGCTCAATTTCCCATAAGACTATCAAAGAAGTGAAAGCTTTGATGATCAACACTAACAATCAACAAGTTTTTTCTCTCTTGTGTGTTTTTGATTACATATTTAGGTTAAAGACTTGAAGATCATTTGAAGTGCAAAGCTACAAAGTTGAAAAGTTGCATTGAAAAGCTGTCATCTTCATGGAAACTCACCTACAAGCTAAATCCAAAAGTTTCAAAACCTAAGATTAGAGAAGAAGGAAGTGCAAAAATCAAGCCTCAACATCACATTCAAAGATTTCAAAAATTCTAGATGGGACTAAGTCACCACCTAGGGTGTCTTAGTCCTCCCAAAGGTATTTTTCTAAAATTCTTTCATATATGGTTCTAATATCTGAAGATTTAACATCTACCCTGAAAAACAATAGCGAGACTAAGAAAACAATAAGGGTGTCTTAGTCCTCCATAACACATTTTGATAGCTTCTTTGCATTTCCAAAATCTTTGTCACATTTCTAAACTTCCCAGGTACATATATCCTGACTTCTTGTTGCATTATTTCATCATTTGCATCCTTCGTTTAGCTTGCAATACTAGATTTTGTAGGTTGAATGCTTATTTGTCTTTTCCAAGAATTTTATTGGTGGTGAACCCCTGAAATCTTAGAGAATCCCTTCCTAGGTCTTCCCTTTTGAGAATTGACTCACCTTGTGAGGTTGATAGTCAATCCAATTAGGACTTCTAGAACATTATCGAGTGACAATTGTAAAATAAGGTGGGAATTCCCCTATCCTACTTTTTCATATTGTTCATAAATTATAAACATGGGAGGAACTAGATGATTAGCCAAAATATCTCCTTATCACATACTTGTTTAGAATAAATGTGGTACTAGAAGAGTTAAATGGCATTTCCATACTTCTATCAACAAGAGAATTTCCCACAAATATTTCACCACAAGATAAACAATATATATTGTGGAAGCCCATGAATTACACACTAATAGAGGGAGAACTAAACCACATGGGACAAGATGAAATCATAGTAAGGATTTTTTATGAAAATGAAAGAGAGATTTTTTTAAGAGAATTGTATAAAGGCATAGTTGGAAGACACAATTGTAGTGGTACAATCCAACCAAAAGAGTTAAAATAGCAAGAATTTGATTTCAAACCCTTTACAAATATGCAAAGCATTATGAAAAGAATTGTGACAACTATAAAAGAGTAGGGAAACCTAATGCAAGAGAGGAAATTCCTCTAAAATCAATACTAGCATTATATTTGTAAAGTGGGAAATAGACTTCATTATACCCATTAATCCTCCCTTCAAACATTCTAGAGAAATATTTGTAATAACAATGGTATAATATCTAACAAAGTGGGAAGAAGCATAACCTACCAAGGATTGTACCACAAATACTACCACAAGTTTTCTATATGAGAATAAAATCACTAGGTATCGTTGCCCCTTAAGTATTATAGGCTATTAAGGTAAAAAAATTCAATAAAATAATTGTGGAGCTATTTTAATTTTTTATGTTTACACAATAAGAGCTCATTGTATCATCCCTAAGAAAATGGAGCAAGTGAAGCTCTAAATAAGATAATTGGGATAGCATTCACCAAGATGAGTGATGGAAACAAGTTAGACTAGGATATAAAAATACTTGTGGTACTCTGGGCCTACCACACATACTATAAAAGAACTAACAAATTTAGACCATTTCAATTAGTATATGGAACCAATGCGGCATTTCCTATGAATATCATAGTCTCTAACCTACACACTAAACTAACATTGTGGTTGGATGATGATGAATATTTAGCATCTAGAGAATAGGAGAATTATATAAATTAGATGGAAAAAGGCTTATAGCCTTCTACAATCAACAGGTGGAGCTGAAAAGACACAAAAGTATGGCATGATAGAAACCTCTAGAACAAAGTTTTCAAAATAAGATATTTAGTCCTACTATATGAAAAAAATATTAAAAAGAAAATAAAGCTACAAGTATGGTAGCTAGGGTCTTACTACATACATGCAATTGCAAAATCCAAAGAGATAAGACTAAGAAGGTTAGGTAAAAATCACATCACGAGGTATGTCAGTGGCACAATACTTAAACACTACTAGGTGCCAAAAAAAAGCATGAAGAACATAAAAGAAAAAATGATAAATAATGTATATTATGTATTATAAAGTAATAAACAATAGAATTAAACTATTAGTGGTCAAGGGATACAAATGGCTAGAAAAGCCTATGAAACTCAATAGGAAAAAAATTAATTAAAACTAACTAGACCTCAACCTATTTAAATACTAATTCACTCACTTCAATATCACTCTACTCTCAACACTCTTGTGATAAACAAAAACTAAGCTCTACTACTCCATGAGGAATAGATTTTAGTGGTTTAGGATGCTATAACTCTCTTGCTCAATTAGGGTTTTTCACCTAAAGGAAAAGAGACAGATCCCACACAAAATCTAGGTGGTTCACTCAAACGAATGCAAGTACAATGAAAATATGCCTAAATGAAATGATCTAAATGCAACAAACTAATAGAATGGATTCATTATTTATGCAAAACCTAAGAAATATGTAGTGTTTGAAAACACAATGTGATATGCCAAAATGAACTAGAAACATAAACAAATGAAAATAGAACTTATTGAAACTAAATGGAGTTCACCTAGAGATAGAATGTTGATCCTCAGAGGTTTTGGAATGTTTCAGAAATCACTATTAATGGCCACTGGTGATCATTTTCCATTGATGGTGAATCAGTCTAGGTTCAAGTAACTTCTGCTGAAACAGGTTTCAAGATGTTGAAAACTAAAAACCTCATAAAAAACTTTCTCTGTCCTAGAAGTGGGACTCATTCACCACTAGTGGTGAATCAATCCACTTACAGAAATTAGTAAATTCTAAAGTCAACTTTGTGGGTCCAGATTTGTACTTGTCTACTTGTCAGTTTGATGGAACTGAAATTGCATAAAATGGGCTAAATGATGTCTCCAAGCTTGAATATCTTTTATGACTTGTTGAACACTTTTCAACACCTATCTCTTTGAGAAATCTTCCTACAACACCAAACCCATGTTGTTAAATTCTAAAGCTATGTCAATGGCTAATCCAAGATGCTTGATAATTACTTGATTGAATGATTAAGGATGTTAGAATACTTGAATGCTATGATGGATTTATTGTATGAATGAATGGGGGTTAAAATGGATAGAAAAACACTTATTTATACAAACTTATTCCCTAATTTCTCAAAAATACATCACAGGCCGACCTAAGGTCTTAATGAATAAAAACCTAAAAGAAATTTGAATTTTTTTTTATTTTTTTTCCAAGAGGGACTCATTTGCCACACATGGAAAATGGGTCCAACTCAAGCCATGCAAGTGGGTGTTGGTAATTAATTTTTATTTAATGATATTTTTCAGGTTTATATTTAAAAACACACTTAATTAAGGCCTATAAGTGCATTTAAATGGGCCAAATAAAGCATAAGAAAGGTGTAATTAGTGGTGACAAGCCCAGAAAAGTGTGAAAGTTTGTTACAAGACTTTAAAACACTTTGAAATAAGACTTGATAAGGGATAAAATTGGAATATTTAGATGAGTTATGATAAGAAGAGTCTACAAAAGTGTAGAAATATGTTACAACACTTCACAACACCTTCACAAGACATCATATAGTCTTAATAATTTCAATACTCAAGACCTAATGTGAATGTATAAGTTATATTATAATATTAAATCTAAAAAAAATAGGTCAAGGATCACAAGAAAAAGATCTAGATGACCATGAAATAAATTTAGCCCCCATTTTAGTGAGAGGGTGAACTTGCTTCAAAATCACACTAAAGTAGCCATGCATATCGAGAGGAATGCACTTATGCTAGCAAGATGAGATAACAATGATCAAGAGGGATGATCAAGGCCACCAGATGAAGATCCCATGGAAAAATAAACAAAAGAACAAAGGAACAAACATATGAAAGATAAAAAGAGAAGGAAGAAGAAAAGGAAAAGTTGGATCAAGCTTTGATTTTTTGTCTAGCTAGTTGTGGATTAGATCTAGGTTGTTTGTCTGAAGAAGAAAAATGCATACACTCTGGGGTGATGAAACTCATGGCTGTTTGTTGGGTGAGAAGGCCCAAAAAGTGAGAAACATACGCTTGGCTGGTATGTACTCACAAACACATAGGTGGCTATGGGGAAATTCATGTCTCAAAATGGGCTTTGCACTCAACCATATGAAAGTTATACCTCTTGATAACTTTAATAAAGCACCATAAAGGAAAATATCGGTTCATGCTTGATGAGAAAAGCAAAGCTTTGTATGCTTAGAACTCATGAACAAGAAGGATGGCACCACATGCATGCAAGTTACATTATACAAGGTGGCCATACAAATACAAAATGTAAAATGTAAAAATGTAAAATGGAAAAGGTGTTCAAAGGATTCTTGTTTATTTCATGCGAGGTCTATAACTTAGGGAAAATTGTGTCTAATGTATCCAAGAGAGAACCAATCAAAGAATATAATATTTGTAACTTAGGGGATTTAATGTGTCACATCAAGCCACTAAAATGAATATAATACAATTAGATAGATCACACTTATGAAGGACATCACACCCAATGTCATCCACAAAGTGACAAACACATCATATGAAGTAATAAGGCTGCACCAAGAACCATGAAAAGGAAAAATGAATAATGAATAATTCCAATGTATGCCCCCACTTTAAAGGAATTGCTACATAGCATTCTGTGAGCAATTACTTTAAAGTAGTAAATGAAAAATGCAAAAAGAAACAAGACATGAGAGCCAACTTGGACAGCCCTTATGACAAGTCATATGTTTCTAAGTAAGGTTGTTTCATGCAAAGGAAAAAGGAACAAAAGAAAGAGGGTTTGACCCCAAAAAGGAACACACCAAAAAAATAAGGGATCTATGGATTTGGGGTCAGTATGTTCATTGCTACAATGTTTTGATTAAAGAGCTCAGAACTATCATCATTCCCCAAATACATAGAACTGGAAGAATGACATAAAGAGAGTGAAGAAAAAGAAAAATAACATCCATTTTGGGTCAACATGGAAGAGACATTGCGGTCTCAATGCTTTGCATCATCCACAAAAGGAAAACACAAATGAAAAGAAAATGAAAAGATGAAAGAAAAGGAAAATATTTTGGGTCAACATGAAGGAGACACTTCAGTCTCAATGCTTTTTGCCATCCCCAAAATGAAAAGCACAAAAAAAAGTGAAAAAGAAGGTGAAAGAACCTTTTCAGTCAACATGGAAGAGACATAGGGCATCTCAATGGTTTGTGTCATCCCCAAAAGGAAAAAACAAAAAGAAAGTGAAAAAGAAAAGACAATGTATGACATATAGAAGAATTGAGGTACAAATAGAGGAAATGCACAAAGAAAGGGAGAACATCAAATGTCATGTCATGGGGGAACACAATACACACATACAATCACACCAAAGAAAAGAAAAATGAAAAGGAAAATGTAAAAGGCTAGTAGGGAAAATGTAATTCAACCATCTAACAAGTCATCCACCTCCCAATCATGTTCAGTGTATTGTGAGGGTGGTTGACTATCCAAAGGGACAATTGCAAGTGTCAAACTAGGGGAAGTACCAAGCCCATCACTCTAGATAGGGGATATCTCAGTGAAGCTCATAGACAAGGAAAATAATGTATTTAATTCATCATGTATTTCATCTTCAATCTTTTTTGTTTCCTCATCATCATCTAAGTTGATCACAATAGGAGGAAAAATGGTAATTTCCAATGAAGGGTGTATAAGGAGTTTTTGTTGTTGTATCATATCATTTTGTTGTGATGGTTGTGTTGTACTCTTTTGCAATGGGTCGGGAGGAGGGTGGTCAAATATTGCTTCTATCAAATGTGGATTTTTATTTTCTTTGTTTTCTTTTGTATGTAACTGATGAGAAAGGAGATGACGATGATGCCTACACACTCTAGCACCTTGGTTTCTTTTAATTCTATTTTGAAGTTGTTTAGGAGTAAGAAGATGTTGATCTGCAATAGGATCCTTTTCTTTCCAAGGGGGAGGAATGGAAGGAACTAAAAGAGGTGGCTCAATCACTTTCTCTTTTGCTTTATAAACTTATTTAATGAGGGGAGCCATGTCAAGGTTGGTTTTGTTATCTCTTGGGAATTTAAACGATGAAGGTGAAGTGTTTATTGTTGGTTGCACTAAAGGTGGTAATGTTTGTTTAGGTTTAGAGTTAGGTTGAAGCATTGTCTCATCTAAGATAGGAGTAGCGGAAGTGGATGGGGACATGTGGAAAAGAGACAATTCAAATATTCATTTGGCTTTGAAATTTTGATAGGAAATGAATAAGAAGTCTATGTGAGGGGTGATGGGTTCCATAGGTTCAGGCTAGAAGTCTTCCAAGGAAAATTTACCTTTAGAAGATAATGAATTAGAGCCACTATGGTGTATAGTAAATATCTCATTTTCAAGAAGAAACTTCAAACATTTGTGAATGACAGAAGGGAAAACTTTCATCGAATGAAGCCAAGGATGACCTAGCCTTAGATAAAACTAATCTGACTATGGGATGATAGAGAATGTTGCATCCAATGTTTTAGGTCATATCTATAATGGGATTATGATCGATCTAATCATAGGGCATGTGAAACCATGATGTTTTTTAATCCATGATGTTGGTTTTTCATAATCATCTTGATAAAGATCATGTAATACCAAAAATTCTTTTGTGATCATGTTCTTTCCATAGAAAAGATCTATTAATATCCCACTGGTGGGCTTATCATAGATGTGGCCAACTATGTAAAGAGGACTGTTAGGAAGGTTTTTACATATATCATGAGAAGAAAAAGTAATATCAAGAGATTTTTTAGTTTGTCTCTTGCGAGGGATAGCATCTATCATTCCCACCATTTCTTTAATAGGATTAACATGTGTAACATTTGGAGTAATATCATGTTGTTCATTATTTGTACCGAGATTCATCACATCATTGTTTGAAGGTTCACTAGCTTTGACAAATGAAACATTGTGTTTAGGCATTGGGTTGGTAAAAATTTGCAAATTCTATGTGGGAGGGGTGATAGACTTATTTCCCTGATCATTGACACCTATAATGGATAGACAACCAGAATCAATGAGGTCTTGCACTAGGTGTTTGAGGCGCTTGCATTGTTTTGTGTCATGTCCATTTTGGTGATGAAAATGACAATAAGCATTTGGTTTAAAGGTGGGGGGTAAAATCTTGGTAGGATCAAGTGGTTTGACTATAGGAAAAGTGATCATCTATTGTTGTATCTGGTTGGTTCATTGTGTTATGGAGGGTATTAGGTAAAGGGGTAAACTGTCACTTCAGGTCCCCATAGGTAAATGGCATGACTGCTTTAGTGAATACCACTTGATTATTAATGGGTGGAGTTTTTTGTGGAGGAGGGGGATTGAATTGTAAGAATCCTTTGATTTTCTAAAGTTTTGTGATTTTTTGTGGTTGCTTTGTTTAAACTTCTCAACTCGGCTAGAAGTGGATTTTGCATCATGACTAGTAATTGAGTTGTGATAGTCACAAAGAGTTGTGCATAAATGCATGAAAGAAGGAAATTTCATCATTTCCAACTTATCTTGAATGTGATTTTGCAATTTTTCAATAAAAATATTTTGGAGATGTGAATTAGGAACCTTGACATCTATTTGAGCATACAATGACTAATAGCGTGAAATGAAATCAATTACTTTGTCATCCACATTTTGTTTACACCTCATAAAATTAGCCATTATACTTTTAGGAGTCATATGGACTAAAGGCATCAAAAATATCATTAAATGAAAGAATTGAATGATTGGGTAGAGAGGAAAACCACTCCAAGGCAGTATCCTTTAAAGTCCTAAGAAACAGTTTAGCTAATAGTTTATTTTCAAGGAAAAAATCACTCCATAAGGCAGTATAAGCATCGACATGATTAGTAGGGTATCCTTTCCCTCTGTACTTCTCAAACCTAGGCATCTCAATTCCTTGTGGCGTCGGTGTTCTTAATATTTCCAAAGAGAGTGGGCTATTATGGACATAGTATGTGGGTGGTGCATTTTGGCTTTCGTTTATGGTGGATATTTGTTGTTGCATGGAAGAAATAGTGTGGAAGAGTTGTGTTATGAGAGGGTTAGTGTAAGTGGTATGAGGTGGAAGAGAGAATGGTGATGAAGTGTAGGTAGTGTTAGGACAAGTGAAGGGGGCACTAATGGGGATGAAGGTGGTGGAGGATGGAACATTCGATGCCATAACAGAACTAGGAATGCTAGTTGGAATAGAAAAAGGAGTCACATGACTAACCTATTACATGGTTGTTGTAAATTGATGGTGGTATAGGTGGGTATGGATGCTATGGTTGAAGGAGGAGGAATATGAGATCCTCTTTGGCTAACCATAGTGTTTACTGGTTAAGATGTGCTAGAGGTGGAAGACGCATGTTTGTAATATATTTTAATAATTTGTTTCATGCAATCTAAGCCTTCATCACTTTCAAGAATTTGATGGATGTTGTTTATAGTGGGAATGGTACTGGTTGAAATGTTTTCAAGACAAAAGTTATGTTGGAGATGTGCTAAGTCCTCATGAATGTTAACTACTTTGTCTTGCAGAAGGGAATTAATGTTTGTGTCAACATGCATTGTAGGGGAAGGAAAAGGTGTACTAGTGGTAGTATACATGCCAAATGCGCCATTTTCAATACCAAGAGAAGGATCTTTGGATAACCCAAGGTCCACAATGAATGTGGTATTGTGGGAAGCCATGAGTCGGGAACTTCACCTCTCTAAAGTATTATCAATAGGGCACCAAACAATCATACAAATACCACAAAAGGCATCGTGGATGCAAATGCAATGCAATCTAGGAATAATAAAATGAAAATAACAAAAATTCTATAAACTAAAACAAGAATGTAGTAATAGAAAATAGAAATGCAGAAAACACTATGAAAATGACAGAAATTGTTGTGTAGAAAGTGCAACTGGACTGATTCACCCAAGGTGGAGAATGAGTCCAAGGGTGAATTTTTTGTGACTTTTCAAAAAATTTAAAATGATTTTGATAATTTTCTAATACAAAACTAGGATGTAGATGCATAATTTGTTTTTTTCTAATGTTTTGAAATGAAAAAATGGAATCTATATGAGATATTCACTAATGTAATTTTGTAAACCCTAGGATGCAAAAATAATGCAAAAGCTAATGAAATGAGTCCTAGGATGTAAATGCAATGAAAATAAAAAAGATAATGTTCAATATGTAGGTTCACGAAAATGAACCATAGATTTTAGTATTTTAGGATGTGGGTATGTTCAAGATCATGATGGGCCAAAAAGTGGCGATATGATGGGTATGTGTAGGGTATGTGGTTGACTACTTTTTTTTACCCAAATTTGATGAAACAAAAAGGGTTTTTAAAGGAGATTCTCAGCTTTCCACCAATATAAATTATGCTTCACTTTGAATTTAATAAATAATTATTATTCATTTTCTATTTGAATTACGACTAAAGTCTTAATTGATAGGTTGATTGAAAAACATCTATAACTTTCAAACGGTATCACATTTTTTGAATCCAAAACATGTGTCACATTCTATGCTTCACATACTATAAGATTTAAAAAAAATAAAAAAATTCATGAAGTTTTGACCAAGTTAAGGTGGTCATACATATGAGTTTTTATATTTTTTAAAAGTTGTAATAAAAAAATCATAATTAATTATTTACTTGGAAAAAATTTACAAAAAAATATACATCACATCAGGACATGAATCTTCTACTTATATATAAAATCTTATAAAAAAATATTCATTTTAGTGTGGTTAAGGTGGTCAGACAGACACCTACTTCTTATTTTTCCCTGAAATTTAAGTACTACTGCATTGAAATTTTAAATTTTCACCAAATAGTTTTTTTTTAAAATAAACCTAGTAGTTTAGAAACTACATTCAATTTGCTACAGATTCTATTCTTACATATTTTTGAAATAATATCGATAACTTATTAAAAAAATTATGTCAAGTTGCCTAACTCTGATTTTTCTATTTTTTTTGCTACTTAAGGGCCTATTTTTTCCATGATGATCCTACATATGCCCATGCTATAACTCTCTTGCACAATTAGGGTTTTTCCCCTAAAGGAAAAGAGATAGATCCCACACAAAATCTAGGTGGTTCACTCAAAATAATGCAAGTACAATGAAAATATACCTAAATTCAATTATCTAAATGCAAAAACTTGATAGAATGGATTGATTATTTATGCAAAACCTAAGAAATACATGAAGTGTTTGAAAACATAGTGTGATATGAAAACATAGTGTGATATAACAAAATGAACTAGAAACATAAACAAATGAAAACATAACTTAATAAAACTAAATGGAGTGCACTTGGAGATAGAATTTTGATGCTAAAATATTTTGGAATGTTTTATGAATCACTGTTAATGGGAACTAGGAAAAATTGGCCACTAATGGTGAATCATTCCAAGTTCTAGTAAATTCTATTAAATAGGTTTTGAGATGTTGAAAACTAAAAACATCATAAAACACTTTCTCTAGCCTGGCAGTGGGACTCATTTTCCACTAATGGTGAATCATTCCACCTATAGAAATTGTTAAATTCTAAAGTCAACTTTGTGGGTCCATATTTGTACTTGTCTGCTTGTCGAGTTGATGGAACTGAAACTATAGAAAATGGGTTGAATGATGTCTCCAAGCTTGAATTAGGTCTTTGTTGACTTGAATAGATTTGATGACTTGTTGACCACTTTTCAACACCTATCTCTTTGGAAAATCTACCTACAAGACGAAACCCTTGTTGTTAAAGTTTGAAGATATGTCAATGGCTACTCCAAGATGCTTGATAATTGCTTGATTGAATGATTAAGGATGCTAGAATACTTGAATGCTATGATGGAATGAATTTATGAATGAATGGGGGTTAAAATGGATAGAAAAACACTTATTTATATACATTTATGCCCTAATTTCCCAAAAATACATCATAGACCGACTTAAGATCTAAATGAATAAAAACCTAAGAGAAATGTGAATTTATTTTGAATTTTGTGCCAAGAGGGATTCATTCGCCACCCATGGAGAATGGGTCCCACTCAAGGAATGCAAGTAGGTGTCATGAATTAAGTTGTATTTAATAATATTTGTTGGGTTTATATTTAAAAACACACTTAATTAAGGCCTATAAGTGCATTTAAAGGGGCCAAATAAAGCATTATAAAGGTGTAATTAGTGGTGACAAGCCTAGAAAAGCATGAAAGTTTGTTAGAAGACTTTACAACACTTTGAAATAAGACTTGATAAGGGATAAAAATGTAATATTTAGATGAGTTATGATAAGAAGAGTCTACAAAAGTGTAGAAATGTGTTACAACATTTCACAACATCTTCACAAGACATGATATAGTCTTAATAATTTGAATATTCAATACCTAATGTGACTATATAACTTATATTATAATATTAAATCTAAGCAAAATAGGTCAAGCATCACAGGAAAAATACCTAGATAACCATGAAAATTTCCAAGGATCCATTTTTCTATGATACACCCAAAAACACTAAACATAGCTGAAAAATGGTAACACCAACCCTAATAAACATCATAGAGAAGTCACACCTAGAATATAAGAAATTCTTATTAAATTACATGGAGGTGGAAAAAGGTAGGGAATTCTCAAACATCTAATTAGATGTGGTATATATAGAGTATTTGAGGAAATATATCCACAAGCACATAGCATAAATTGATCACTCAAAGCTTCAGGATCTCCAACAAACATTACTCAGCTATGACTAGACCGCATACCATCCATAATACCAAGAGGTGGGATGAAATCATTTGGATGTATAGAAATACTACCTCAACTTTTGTGATGAGCATGACTAGGTCAAGTTACTCTTGAGTAGAGTGCATGATGATTTTATCTACGTTGAAAAAACCTACTAGATTACAAAGGAGGAAATTCATGCAATAAATGGGCTAAGTATGGTATGATAAATTCCATCCAATAAATCCATAATAATGACAAGATTAAAGAGCTTACTAGAGCCATAGTAGATGGATGAAGCTTGAGTGTCTAGTAAATTATAAACCCTACTGTTGATGATGTTTTTTGCATAGCAACAACTCAGACAGGATATAATATCCTATCTCTCTTGAAAGGTAAATCTCTATCAGCAAGCCTCAAGAGATAACCCCAAGGTCTCTAATGTTAGGTCTTGACAATACATAAACAACTTAAGAATAAATGTGAAAATGTTGGTAATCACAAAAGGACCTTACTACAAGCAAATACTAAATCTGCAATTTATTAGATCTAGCGATATGATGATACTTCAATCCTAGATCTAATACAGATAATAAAAAAAGACAAAATATAATGGTTTCAGAAAGATCACTAAGATTACTACTACTCTAAGATTAACAATGCAAATGATGAAATACTTGAAATGGACCTATCCCTCATAAACCAATTCTTGCTTAACCCAAATGAATCTACAATCTTACAAAAATAGTGTAATCTTCTAAGGGGTTGAATATTTTAAGGTCATGAACATTCATCCAAGATAACCCTGAGGAAATTGAAATCAATAAACCTCCACAATTGAACTAAGCACAATGAATATATGGTCTAGGCTAATTTTGCAAAGCAACTAACAGTCAGCTAACTACAAAATTTATGGACTAGGGATCACTACAACACTTCAAGCATCAAACCATAAACACCATTAAATCAAATCTAATCCTAAATATCAAGATATCAATTTTCCTCAAATAAATTCTAAAGATAGAACAACAAGAACCATGCAAGATAAGAAGAAAACAAGTATGACACCAACACAATGTCATTACTTGCATCAAATTATCCACTAAAGCAATAATTCCAATTTTCTGTTACAATATTTGCTTGAGAACAACTAACTCCTAGCTCCTGCTCTACTACTTAATTCGCTCTTGTATCTAAAGTATCTATCTTTTCTATCTATCTAGCCCTTACAAATGAGGCAAAATGCCATATTAATAGAGACCACCAAGATATGTTGACA
Organism: Sequoia sempervirens; assembly: GCA_007258455.2. NCBI lineage: Eukaryota > Viridiplantae > Streptophyta > Pinopsida > Cupressales > Cupressaceae > Sequoia > Sequoia sempervirens. The sequence goes on from VDFB02000013.1 coordinate 146,095,518, forward strand.
TAGTTAGGGCTTACAATAATAATTGGCCACAAAACAAGTCAACCAAGAGAAATTCAAAATAAAATAAACTATGCATTAAATGCTTGAACTTCATCCAGGTTGGCTTGGGATCTCCAATATAGTTTGGACCAATGCATGCAAGATAATAGGGAAGCAAAATTTTTGATGTAGCCTAGCATTAACTGCCTTCCCCTTTGTCTTTATTTCGATCCACCATTTCATGAACCTTCAAAAGTACTTTTTCCAAGTTGGCTATGGATGGATGGAAAAGGAAAAACCTTAAGTTAGATTTCAATTGATGTAATATTTTCCTTGGATTGCTCCACCGATTTATCCCACTCAACCTTATAGGTTTGATATTTATCAATAACTGCAATATAGGTGGCTACATCATCCAATTGATGTTTAGTAAGAAGATCTTCACTGGCTGGGGAATATACATCCTGCCACCATTTTCTTAATTATTCTAGGCTCAAATTTTTCAATCCAATCCTCCTCCCTATCATGATCTCAATGAAAGAAATGCATCCATTATATATACCAGTCAGGGTGTCCTCAATTTTCTTGCTCTGCTTATATATCTTCTTCACAACCCTTTTCCTTATTTGTAAAGCTTCAAACCATTCCCACAGTTCTGTAACTCTAGAGGAAGGGAGAATTCCATCATTCACCAGTTTATCCTTAGTATATTCCATGATGGTCTTAGTCTTTTGCAGTAGGAGATCCATATCTTCTTTATCTTGACCTAATACCTCTTTCAACCAATATTTTTCCCTCATAGCATCTCCTCCAGTTGAAAGAATGTCCTTGATAGCACCATTTCCTTTGGTTTACACTCCTAGCCAATTTGTTGTAGCAAGAGTAGTGGCCTTGATTCTTTCCAGCTTAGTGATAGTTTCTTGGGGCATGAGACTTACAGCAGAAGATGAGGAGCCAATGGATTGCAAAGGTTTCATCAGATCCTCTAAACATTTCTTGAGTCTTTCATTCTCTTTCTTTAGCTCCTATTTAGTTTGGACCTCTTTTCTTAATATCCCTAGGATTACTACACTAGAACCCTCATACTCCTCAATATCTTTTTCCATGGAGGTGGGACCTAGGTTGATGGTTTGCATATTATAATCACTCCCAGTAACCTCATATGTGTTCTTATATAGAGCAGGAGTTGCAATGTGGACAACTCTATTGTTTACTTCATCTCTTTCAATCTTGGAAATGACCCTGGCCCTCTTCTTCCCTTTATCTTTTACTATTTTAGCGAATAACTCATCCCAATTGGGTGGGGTATCCTCCACAACAACTTGTTTTCTTCTTATTTCTTTGTCCAGCCACTCTAGAACAATGTACTCTAACTATGTTTCACTTTGTCCCACTTCTTCTTGTTGGTCCTTAGGAGTATCCTCATTCAAATCCTGCCTCTTAGGAATCTCATCAGCCTTATCTTCCTTTTCTTTAGTATGATTTTCTCTATGCATAGGTGATGGAGCTTTATCTTCTACTTCTTCTCTTTGAGGAGATCTAACTTCTTTAGTTCTAACAAGTGAATCTTCATATGCAACTAGGGGAGACTGCATCACCCTTTCTATTTTTTCCTCTGCACTATAAAGCTCACCCTCATAAAATTCTTCTCCTTCTGTATCTTGGTGATCCTCAGCTTTCTTAGATTCACCTTGTTCTTCATGAGTTTCATGGGAAGAATGGACATCATCATGTTTTTCTACATGAGAAGTAACTAGAGGAGGACCTTTCTTTGGAACACTATCCTTAGGAGAAGGAGTTCTTGATTTCCTTGTGTATACTTGTGTCTTTTCTCCTGAACTTTCCACATTTACCATAGGTGGGCCAACTTCTTCCTCTTCATCCTTGGAGCTTTCCTTTTCTGATAGTCTTACAATTCTTCTTCTTTTAGGAAAAGAAGCACCAACCTCAGGGTCTTTCTCTTCAGCTTCCTCTTTTTCAAGATTCTTAGCCCTTGAAGTATGCCCCCTTTTCTTGGCAATAGGCCTTCTCTATTTTTTTTATTTCTTGAGCTTTCTCCATTTAAACATCTTTAATCTTGATTTTAAAAGGGGAGCTCACCTTACCCTTACCCTTAGGATCTTGTTCAACTGACTCCTCACAAGTAGAATGAGGGTCTAAATCTCCCATTAGATCATAGGTGCATTGTACACCTTCATTTTCCAATTCCCATATTTTATGCTTTAGCCATAACTTTGTGTGCTTAATGACTGGATCCATTAACTGTATTAGCTTTGTTTTTTCTTCCTCCAGCCAGTCTATTTCACCAATTGTCCTATCCTTTACTACTTCATAAGCATGGCCTTGAATCAAGTCCCCATCATCTTCAATCTGATCCGGAACTGCCTTCACACTATTGAATTTGACACAATTTTTTGATGCCCGTTCACCGGTCTTTCGACAAATCTTTGTCAGACAAGCAACGAAATGAAAAAAATATTTTCATTGGTGTTTTTTCATCAAAATATCGATGATGATTAAACATTGAGATAATGACACAGATTCATCAATCATCGATGTCATAAAATGACTCAGATTTTTGTTGGAATATCAACAAAAACTTCATGTATCAATCGACGAATTACACCAGAAGTTCGTCATCATTTTAATGAAATGGGAAAGGAGTAGTGTTGAAACAACACCAGAAGTTTGTTGGTATTTTGACCAAATTGGCAAGTAGTGTCGAAATAACTCTAAAATTTCGTCGCAATTTCGACGAAATGGACAAGTAGTGTCGAAACAACACCAAAATTTCATCAAAATTGTGACGAAATGGGCAAGGAGTTACGATGAAGCCTTCGTTGCAGCTATAGCAACTTCATTGGACCTTTTCGAAGATTCATCAGTGGTTTTTGTCGAAATTGCGATGAAACGATGCAATTTTTTTTAAAAAAAAATCATTGAAATGTACTATCGCGGAGACTGATGACTGATCATACATACAGACTGCAAGATGCATAGATGCATAGAAAAAGCATTACACTTGAGATGACTGATCATAAATAGAGACTGCAAGATGCATAGAAAAAACATTACACTTGAGAAAAACCAAGGGCTAACAAGGGAAGGAGTTAAGAAAATTCTAGATTAAAGAGAAAATGTGTAGGGAAAATGTTGAGCAGTGTTAAGAGAACAGAGGTTGTAGAACATATTCTTGACCTAATCAAGCTCTTGAAAAACTTAAACAAAATTAAAATACTAACACATACATGAGACATGTAATGAACTTCCAATATCTGCTATCTTTTTCATTAATGCAGAGGTATGTAAAGGAGAAATAATTATAATTGTAACACTATTCATAGTCTAGTAAATTATGTTCATAATTTATGTTCAATGGACCTCAATTTCATCATTATACTACCCATCTAACACCATATTTGAATCCAAAGTTCAACTATCTCAAATCTAAAGAAGCACCTTCAATTAACCATTTAAAGTACTATAAAATATGGTGAGACTTTTACTTGAGAAAGATTGGGTACACTTGTAGTGGATTAAAGTTATTGCAATCATTAGGATTTATTGGCACACAAACACAACCTGTAACATATGAAGTAATGGATGACTACAAGTTAGTGAAATGGTTCTTAATATGTGAGTGGTTTTTAAATCGATTGGTAGAAAATAAGGTTACAAACAGATCTACATGAAAATTTATGAGGAAAATCTACTGTAATCATCAAAATAGATGAAAAGTGCAAAGGAAAGAGCTGACCTACATCTCTAGAGGCTAAAAAAACTAAATGCAAGAAACATAAAAAAAAAAGAACAAACTATTTTTTGGATGAATACAAAATGGTTCCTTCAACAAGTGATTCATATGCTTTCACACCTGACACAGGACATTAAGAAGATTTTAGTCTTCCTCTATGAAATTAACTACTTACAAAATAAACCCAGAAACCAATATTATATACCTCCATGTCTAGCTGAGGGTAGGTGTAAGAGAAAAAAAATTCTTCAATGTAATTCTGAAAAATATCAATGTGTGTGTAGGTTTGTATTACTCAAAATATCATTTCATTGCCTAAGGAAAAATACCAAAGTGATGTTTTAAATTTCAATCTTCACATAGGCTCCCTTATTACTACACATGCATATACAAGCATTATTCAAGCTCTAAACTATTCAAATATTAAGGATTTAATTAGCTATAAGATAGAAAGTTGTTGTTTAGACATAATCCATCATCTTTTACATATCTTTATTCACTCCTAGCACCTTCTAGCACTTTAGATAAATTTGTGTAAATGAGACAAAAAGTGAATCTTTTATGACAAAGAAAATTCTTAAAGGAGGGGAGAGAGCAAAGGGTAGGGGGAAAGAGAATGCTTGAATGTATAGCAAAGTATAACATTTTGATCATTATAACAATGAAACGAATCTTAAGTTTGAAGCATTAATATCATTTACAACATTTATGATCAAGAATGAATGTAAGTAGAGAAAATTTTGCATACCTATAGATGGTACAAAATTTCATGGTTAAGTTGAAGCCTCCCATCAATAACAAAAATCAAAATATCTGTGTATCTATCTCTAATCGAGCCTCTAAACCCTTCAGAGCTGTTAATTTTTCTACTAACTTGTTATGCACAAAAGTCAAATTTTAGAGTTATGTCACCACTAAAAACAGAAGAAATAGAGCTTTGAAACCAAATCCACACACAACACAATGTGGTATTCATACAAATCCATACAAACAAACTAAACTCAAAACATTGGAATGGAAACAACTTCAAATTATGATGCGAGCATGGATTCGTGGTATAAAGAATCATTTTCTACCACCATAGTGAAAAGTTAGTTCTTTCATCTTTGCATATTGGTTTGATGCTTCAAATGATGCATTTCTTATATTGAAAAGTGCATTACCTTATTGAGCTTCTCTTTGTTTCAAGAATAGTTTAATATTCTCTACTTAACATGGCCAACCACGTGACGGTGGAAGCTCATTTGGCCCCCTCCCCCTCCCCCCTCACATCACTCTCTCACTCCCGCATGATCAATCATATAACATTAATCATTCATTCATCCATTAATAACATATAACATTCATTCATCCATCCATTAATAACATATACCACCATTCATCCATTAATATATAAATATCTTACCATAACATATAACATTCATTAATTAACATATTCACATTCATTCATTAACATATATCTTCATTCTTCAAGGCATATTATCAAAAATATGGTTGTCATGATATGATTACAAATACTTTTTTTTTTTCTTTTTAAAGCTACTTAAAGCTGAAGTGGAGTATCATTTTCTAAATCAATATTTGTCTCCCCTTTAGTTTTTCTACCCTCTACTCATGATCTTAATGTACACCTAGTCGTCTACTCATTACATAGACATCACTGCAAGGGGGGGTCTACTGCAATAAGAAAGAAATGTTAAACTAATATGTTAATTATTATTGTTACAAGTATTTCATTAGTTAAAAGAACATTAAAGTGGTTCTCTTTACCTAATAGGTCCACATCATGTTCCTAAATTTTTGTTATAGAATCATGCTCAACATGCTGAACACCCTCTAAATCCTGATCTATAGTTGAAACACGAAAGATTACATTAATTAATACACCAATTGAAATTAAATATGTTTAAGAGAACATGATAGTGCTCCTCTTTACCTAATGGGGCCACATCATGTTCCTGATCTTCTCTAGCCTGATCATGCTCAACACATTGATCATGCTCTACATGCTCTAAAGTTGAAACACAAAAAGTTACATTAATTAATACACCAATTGCAATTAAATTTGTTTAAAAGAACTTTAGAGTGGCTCTCTTTACCTGATGGGGCCACGTCATGTTCCCGATCTTCTCTAACCTGATCATTCTCAACATGTTGATCACGCTCTACATGCTCTAAAGTACTAGGATGCACACCATGACCTTCATCTTCATGTTGTGCTCCAACCTCACCAAGTTGCATTCCAATGTCATGTGCAGTATTATCATTGCTTGAATGCTTAAAACAAATGGGTATGTGTAGGATCATCATGGAAAAAACAAACCCTTAAGTGGCAAAAAATTCAAAAAAATCAGTGTTAGGAAACTTGACGTAAAAATTTGAATAAGTTATCTATATTATTTTAAAAATATGTAAGTTTCTAAACTAGGTTTTATTTAAATAAAATCTATTTTGGTGAAAATTTGTTCTGTCAGAGTAATGTAAATTTCAAGGAGAAAAATTATAAATGCATGCACCTAACCATAATAAATGATAATATTTTACTTTATAAGATTTTATATATATAATTATGGGACTCATGTTTGGATGTGATGCATATTTTTTGTGATTTTTTCAAATAATTAATTATGAATTTTTACAACACCAAAATAAAACTTCATTATGTCTAATACCTTAACTTGGATGTCCAAAACTTCATGAAATTTATTTTTTCTTGTTTTAATCCCTATAGTATGTGAAACATAGAATGTGGCGCATATTTGATTCAACAAATGTATTTATTTGAAAGTTATAGATGTTTTCAATCGGCTATCTCGATTAGGACTTTAGTCGTAAATTCTAATAGAAAATGAATAATAATTATTTATTAAGTTAAATTAAAGAATAATTTATATTGAAGAAATTTGAAGTCTCCTCTAAAAACTCATTTCATCAATTTTGGGTTAAAAAAAGTCGTCAACCACATACCCTACAAATACTCATAATATTGCCACTTTTTGGCCCATCATGATCCAACACATACCCAAATAGGCATGTAATTAATTTATGGTGGAAATTAATATTGAATAGATTGCAAAAGTATTCAATTTTAAATAAAAATTATTGAGTTTATTCACCTATGGGTCAGATGCAATGCAAGATTGTGTTTTCCTAGTCAAGACTCTCAAGCATTCAACCACGACTCCATAGCCTTGTTGGAAGGCAATCTTCAGGTCCTCTTCTGTGGGAACTCTGTTGAATTCAGATCCCTACATTTTTGCATAAGATCGGGAATTTTTCTTCTATGGTGTGATAAAACTAAAATTGTTTTCAATTTATTATAATTTGGATGCAATATTTCATTTATTGATACTTACAATTCATGTGGCTAATTTCATATAACCACCAGAGCCAAGTTTGTGTTGCCCGTGCTTTTCTAGTCTTTTCTTTGTTGCCTTTGATGTGTTGGGTAGCCTATGAAATTTTTTAAATACGTTAGATTATGTAAAAATAAAGAGTAATCAATATATAATTACATTTACGTAAATTTGAATTGGATTATATATAATAATAATTAAAACATTTTAAAGTGCCTAGGACCTTTTCTATCTTTATGGGAATGAAATCCTCGGTCACCACAAGTATGACTAACAATGTTCCCATACTGGTAATACAGGAAGATCCAAGAAATGCTACTAAGACATCACCACTACTAGTGGCCTTTGCATCCCCAGGTACATCTCCTGATGCATGTTATGGCATGTGTTTGCTGCTAGAGGGTGCATTAACGGACGCCTGCATGGTATGTGTTGTCCACATTTCAGATGACAATATAGGCACAAATGATGGGATCAAATAATGTGATGTATGTGTAGGAAGATCATGATGGACACTTGTACGAACCCCTACTCCTCAAGCAGCACTTGCAGTACCCTGATCATGGCCAGGAGCATCATGATGAGGAAAATAACCCTGTAAAAACAACACATATTGTAGTTCATGACATAAAGGAGTACAAAATATAAAACCATGAATAAACTTATGTTATAATTAAAGACCTCATGACAGCTTACTTGCAAGTTTTGTAATCTCTCAGACAATATTTTAACCCTCTCTCTTATATCATCTATTTGAGGCACTATGAACATCAACTTAACAATTTCTTGATTGCATTTTTTGGATCTTCTTTATCGTATCAAGAGGGTTTTTCGAATAAGTGATGTCATCATCACAAAATATTGACTACACCTCACTATGGATGCTCTCCTCTACTGCTGATACCTTTCCCCAATCAATCAACTACAACAAGAATATTAAAAACATTATCGAAACTAACCCAATAAACTTATGAAAAAGACATAATAATAAAACATTTTTCTTGTATCTAATTTGTACAATTACAATGAGGTAAACTTGTCAGGTAAAAGTGCTTGAAGATACATCATGATCTGTGCTCTAGGCTAGAGCCTTCTCTATACGATCAATGTCTCGTTGTAACAAAAATTAAATATAAAAAAATATTACCAAAATGAAACCAATAGACTTACGAAAAGAAACATAAGAATAAAATGGTATATTGGAGTCATTAATTGCAGGTTGGGTAAAATGGTACATAGTACGTACCACCCCCATAGTAACTATGTTTGTAACTAAGTGATTCAAATTGTAATCAATTATCAACTCTTCCCCTATAGTTATTGATTTTATTGCACATATGAATACACAATTTCCCTCACATGCCTCAAATATGCAATTGGGTTTCTTATTTGTTGACCTAGGTCGTGTACTATTTATAAACCCTGCGATATTCCCTGATGCTTTTGGCCTTCCATCAATGTACATAGCCACTCCTTTATTTTGATCCTTATCTTTTAGTTGTATACAATTTTTTGATAGTGTATACCTATGCATACTTCATGCATATCGAACTAATTGCATCAAATCTTTGTAACTATAATAGGGTCTGACATACTCCATCAATTCAGTAACTTTCTTGTAACAAACCTTTATGTCGTCCATGCAAAATAGGCCCAACCCATGTGATGGCGATGGTGTTATGCAATATATCCTCTTGTTGACACAAAAATTAGTGTTTATTGGAGGAAGTTCCTTGGGTACCCATTTTTTCCATAGATGTTTATACCTTAATGGATCTTCGACATCGCCTATGCTCTCATCATCATAAGAACATGACCCCTCTTCAGCAAGAAAAAATTCCATGCGTTCATAGAATTTTGTTCTAATCTTTTGACCTCTAGTTGATCTCCCTCTTTTAGACATACTACATGTCTCACTTTCCTCTTCTCTTCCTAAATTTTCCTTGCTCGAGGAAGACAGATCTAACAAATACCTATTTGGTGGTACCTGCACTTATAAGGATGTTGGATGAAGTTCTTTCATGGTGATGTGATCCAAAGGTGACATTATGATTAATCTATCATTTCATCACTGGAATTTCACAAGTTATAAGGTAATCAAGTCTTGATAGATTGCAAGCTATTGTTACTACTGTCCAAATGTGTCCATCAAAAAAAAAATCTACTTAACGTTTTAACTCCCAAAATTTTTAACAAGTGTTAAATGTGACTATGGTCCACCAGTTACACAACCAAGGCCTCAAATGTATTCTCTAATTGTAATCAAACGACTTTTTCTCTTCATTCAAGTAAATAAACTTGAAAGGAAACACCACCAAGTGGTTTATTGGACACCTACATGACTAAAAATAGCAGAAAATTTACATTTAATTTCCATATGTCTAAGTGGTTAACAGAGAGGGAGTGTGTACTAGGCCTAGTTAAGTCATCACAAGTTTATGCTTTGGCAATAAATTTTTTTTAAGTCATTAAATCTTCCTATGTCTAATTTCTAGGAGATTTTTGGTATGTTTTAAGGTAGGATGATTGATGAAAGAGCCCAAAGACTAGCCTTTCTCCATGGTATCCTGGTACACATAGTAGCGGTCTTCTCTTATACAGTTGGACTTGAATTAAAGAGCTTAGCTAGGAATTATTCATTTAACCTAAGGTTTTCTCATAATTCCATCATTGGAAAAGTATGATCAAATTCTTCTATTATGAAGAATTGATCTATGTGCCTCTAGTAATCACTATAAATGTTTGTAAGGATAAAATGAATAATTGCATCAAGTAGGAGAGAATCAAATTTGAGTTCTTCAAATATTATATTCCTCTATTCATAATTTTTAAGGGTTGTGTGTGGAGGAGGTTATCACTACCAAGAAGGGAGGAGACCTTTCCTTCTATTCTTTTATAATTTTCATTATTCTTATTTATTTTACACTTACATTTACAAATACACATACATATGCATTTACTATTTTCATTTATTTCTCATAGTTTGATTGATTTCATATTATATGTGTTGAAGACTTTAGAATTTCAATTACATTAATTTATGGATATGTTGTATCTATAACACTACAAAACCATATGCTCTTTGCATTTACACTTGCATTTAGAAATACACATTTATATACATAGATATAGATTTCTTTAATTATATGTTGCATTTATTGTTCTAGGAGAGCATCCACTAATTGCATTTACATTTAAATTTAAAAATACATATACATACATACATACATACATACATACATACATACATACATATATATACATATATAAATGTGTGTGTGTATCTGTGTGTCTGTGTGTGCGCGTGTGTGTGTGTATGTATATCATTTATATTCAGTGCTCAAAAACAACCCATTAGGTCTACACATGGATAAAAATTCATAAAATCAAATCTCCCATACATGTTTTGTTGAAGCCTAGGCTTGAACCTCTCATTTCACATGCTTTTCTTCACAAAACTATTAAGGACAACAGCTATACCTTCTTTATTTCTCATCCTACACCCTATTCATTCATCCTACAATTACAACAGTATCCATAGGGCCTCTTACACAAGCTACAGTAATCACAAAATGTGTAAGAGCCCCTTTATATCATGTTTGGACTAAAAAAACCCTCAAAAATAGGATAACTCAGATTATGATTTGTTGGTGAGTTGTATGGACAAAATCATTAGCACCAACTCATTCTTGGAGTCTTTTGAAAGAGAAGTGAATTAGGTGGTAGTTAAGTACAAACCTTATAGTGTCAAGGTGAATAAGGTGATCAATATTGATTGGCCAACTGATGAAGAGTACTAGAAATGGGTAAATGTATATTTAATTGAGGAAGAGTGAAAAGGAGTAGGCTGCTAACGATTGACAAATCAGCTATTATAGTTACAAAAGATTCCAATTTTTTTTTGGTGACAATCTAGGTGCGAAATTCTTGAATATTTTTGTTGCTGCATCAACCATTCTCAGTGGGCATGATGAACAAGAAGAATCTCTAGGGAGATTGTTGTTGTAACAATTTTTTGGAATATCACAAGGCAATCCAATTGGCTAGTGACATGTGTGCTTTATGGCCTGATGCTTGTTTGCTTCTCCTTTTTTTATAAGAAAGATTTCAAGTCCAAAAGTATAGGTTAGCAAGTTAGATATTTTTGGTCGATTCTAGATGAAGTTGCAGAGCAAATTGTAAAGTGTGATGGTTTTAGAGAAAATGCAATTTACGTTTTGAGTCATTCTGTAGTAGGTTTTGAATTCATGGGGATTTGATGTTTTATGACAATACTAAAATTTGAATTGATATGATTAATTTGAACTCATGTCTCTCCATTGTACAAGCATATCTGAATTTTGAATAAAATGATCAAGGGTTCTTTCATTCATCTCACTGTTGTGGTGTGTATGATTCTTGTTTTAGGTTTAATTCAAGGAATTAATTAAAATGCTTGAATGGGATTGTAGGTGGATATGTTCTATATAAGGATTTGATAAGTAGTATTGGGTTAGAATACATATTGATGAGATTGTAAAGCAATGTTATCAAGGATCTTATATGTTATGTGTTAAATCTGTCATAAACCCTTAGATGCTTATAAATTTGACTCCTCCAATGGATATATGGCACTGATCTAAGTTGTACTTATTTGTATGGTTTAGTATTTGTTTTCCTTTACCTAGAGCTTGCTACAAATTCCAAATCAATGACTATCTTATACTGTGAAATGTTGTAGTTATCTCATGCTCCAAATAGTTGATATTATTGATAAACAACCAATTCTATTTGGTATTATCCTATTATGTTGAACTATTAAATGAGATTATCTGTTGTTTATGATGATGGTGCAGAGGTTGTAAATGCATTAAGGGATCACCCTCCTCAGTCTTATAGAGCCCAAAGTGTAGGAGGTCTTTCAAATCCTCGTCAGTTGGTCTAGGTCCTAAGAGTTGCCCTTTATTGGAATTGGCAATTCCATAGGTAGATTAGAAGATCAACTTGCTTACCATAAAAAAAACCAACACCTTGCATATGTTTGTGGTGGAGGTATTAAAGAAGAATGGTCCGCCTCTATTTCCATTCATTAGATCTACCTTAGCCTAGCATAGACTCATGCGATGAAGGCTATGTGTGATGAAATCCTAGACCTCAACCAAGGTGTGGGTAGATTATGGGAGTTTTTCCAAGACCTGAGACTGGTGGATAAAAATGTGAAATACTAAGCTATTTTATTTTTTCTATCTTATCTTATACCATTTTATGAGAATGGGGATGCCAATGTACAAGAAGATCTTTAGAAACTAGGCATGAAAATTGAAGGTTAAAGAGAATGGGGGTGCCAAACTTACAGTACTCATTGCCCTTTGGGATTCAATTTTCCCTAAGTGCCCTCAACCTTGTCCTCGGCACTAGTATTGACCTTGTTTTCACTCCTCCAAACTCTTCCTTAGTGCTGATATTGAACTTGTTTTTGCTCCTCCAAACTCTTCGTCGACACTGGTATTGACCTTGTTTTAACTCCAAACTCTTCCTCAGCACTAGTATTCACCTTATTTTCACTCATCCAAACTCTTCCTTGGCCCTAATATTGACCTTGTTTTCACTCCAAAATCTTTGTCAGCACTGGTATTGACCTTGTTTTAACTCCAAACTCTTTCTCGGCACTGGCATTGACCTTGTTTTCACTACTCCAAACTCTTCCTCTGCGCTAGCATTAACCTTGTTTTCACTACTCCAAACTCTTCCTCGGCACTAGCATTGACCTTTTTTTCACTACTCCAAACTCTTCCTCGGTGCTGGTATTGACCTTTCACTTCTCCAATTTGACGAGCTACAACCTAGTTTCATTAGGTTTTACATTATGTTAATTAAGTTCAAAATATTGGTGCCATTTAGCTAGGTTTTAATATTCTACAATATAGCTAAGTATATATTAGCTATATTTTACATAATAAATAATATAATTATTTAACTTATTATAATTATATATTATATTCTTTAACAAAATTATTAAATACATATAAAATTATTATATTTAATAATTAATATAATATATATTAATATGAAAGAGAGAAACTAAAATTTGATTGGTTGTTTCATGTCAACAATCCAAGGATGGAATGTGTCCTTGGGGAGTTATGCTCAAGGTAGCATGCCATTTGATTAAAGATATGATAATTCTCCTTTAAGACCTCTTCAATGTACCCATTGCACACTTAAGGAGACAAACATAAATATAGTGTTAGTAATATAGAGAGAGAGAGGGAGATAATGACAAGCATACAAATAGAAAGGGAGACAAATAGATAGAGAGGGGTAGAGAGATAAAGAGATAAGGATGAATAGATAGAGATATAGGGAGTGTGATTGATATATATCTCCTTGTCGCTCTCTATATCTCTAAATATCCCACTATCTATGTCACTCCCACCTCTTCCCACCTCTATCTATTGAGCTATCTCTCCCTCTCCCCCCTTTCTCTCTCTCATTCACTCCATCTCTCCCTCCATCTCTCCTACTCTATATCTCTATCTCTATTTCTTTTATCTCTGATTTTTTTCGATCTCTGACGATCTTCGTCTTTACCTCGATAATTCTTTCGATTCACTTTTCGCCCGTCTCGACGCGCCTCGAGATCTTAACGATTTTTGACGCGATTGTTGAGCGAACCCACTCTTCATTCAACATGAAATTCCAAATGTAGAAATTGTTTTGTTGCTTTTGTCAAGTTTCATTAACCAAGCTATTTACTGGGTTGAATAAATTTGTGTTATAACCCTTCATCTCTTTAAAATAATTAGGTAATATTAGTGAGATCAGGAAGGGGAGAAAACTAAACTCCTTCAAAATAGGGGTAGTTGTGGGTTTGTTGGTTTTATTTGTATACTATATACTTATTTCCTCTAGGATAAATAATTAACTTTAGATCATTTTCTTAGTTGTGTATCCTAACTAATATAGAGTAAAAAATTTCATTTTAATTGACTACTACATAATAGTTAATGTGTTGAAAGAATTGTTTCCATTCTTTGTATTTTTTACATTGGAATACAAATCATATTTAATTTCATGCCAATATACTTCTTTCATAAAGATATTTGTTTGAAGTAAGTGCTTCATAACCCATCTAATCAAATCATAATTAACCTATCAAACAGGCAATAGGAATTTTCTAAAGAAAAGAACACTTGACCCAATCATAAGTGTATGGCCTTTGAAGAAAGGAGTAATCCACCTTAGCAATAAAAACTACCTGATTTAGACCTGGGTATGTGTAGGATCATGATGGGCCAAAAATTGGCAACATGAAAAAAGTAGCATTTTGAACTCAACAAAAAATGTGAAAAATCCTAAGTTGACTTTTTTTGGGGTTGGCTATTAGTACATTGCTCCATATCAATGCCCAAGCCAAAGTACTACAAATCGGATATCTAATTTTTTTTGGATATCCAATTCATCTCTAATATATAATTTTAAAA
>VDFB02000013.1:146110169-146132848 GCA_007258455.2 Sequoia sempervirens
TGAATAAAGCATTAGAAAGGTGTAATTAGTGGTGACAAGCCTAGAAAAGCATGAAAGTTTGTTAGAAGACTTTACAACACTTTGAAATAAGACTTGATAAGGGATAAAAATGTAATATTTAGATGAGTTATGATAAGAAGAGTCTACAAAAGTGTAGAAATGTGTTACATCATTTCACAACACCTTCACAAGACATGATATAGTCTTAATAATTTGAATATTCAATACCTAATGTGACTGTATAAGTTATATTATAATATTAAATCTAAGAAAAATAGGTCAAGCATCACAGGAAAATTACCTAGATAACCATGAAAATTTCCAAGGATCCATTTTTCTATGATACACCCAAAAACACAAAACATAGCTGAAAAATGGTAACACCAACCCTAATAAACATCATAGAGAAGTCACACCCAGAATATAAGAAATTCTTATTAAATTCCATGGAGGTGGAAAAAGGTAGGGAATTCTCAAACATCTAATTAGATGTGGTATATATAGAGTATTTGAGGAAATATATCCACAAGCCCATAGCATAAATTGATCACTCAAAGCTTTAGGATCTCCAACAAACATTACTCAGCTATGACTAGACCGCATACCATCCATAATACCAAGAGGTGGGATGAAATCATTTGGATGTATAGAAAGACTACCTCAACTTTTGTGATGAGCATGACTAGGTCAAGTTACTCTTGAGTAGAGTGCATGATGATTTTATCTACGTTGAAAAAACCTACTAGATTACAAAGGAGGAAATTCATGCGATAAATGGGCTAAGTATGGTATGATAAATTCCATCCAATAAATCCATAATAATGACAAGATTAAAGAGCTTACTAGAGCCATAGTAGATGGATGAAGCTTGAGTGTCTAGTAAATTACAAACCCTACTGTTGATGATGTTTTTTGCATAGCAACAACTCAAACAAGATATAATATCCTATCTCTCTTGAAAGGTAAATCTCTATTAGCAAGCCTCAAGAGATAACCCCAAGGTCTCTAATGTTAGGTCTTGACAATACATAAACAACTTAGTGATAAATGTGAAAATGTTGGTAATCACAAAAGGACCTTACTACAAGAAAATACTAAATCTGCAATTTATCAGATCTAGCGATATGATGATACTTCAATCCTAGATCTAATACAGATAATAAAAAAAGACAAAATATAATGGTTTCAGAAAGATCACTAAGATTACTACTACTCTAAGATTAACAATGCAAATGATGAAATACTTGAAATGGACCTATCCCTCATAAACCAATTCTTGCTTAACCCAAATGAATCTACAATCTTACAAAAATAGTGTAATCTTCTAAGGGGTTGAATATTTTAAGGTCGGGAACATTCATCCAAGATAACCCTAAGGAAATTGAAATCAATAAACCTCCACAATTGAACTAAGCACAATGAATATATGGTCTAGGCTAACTTTGCAAAGCAACTAACAGTCAGCTAACTACAAAATTTATGGACTAGGGATCACTACAACACTTCAAGCATCAAACCATAAACACCATTAAATCAAATCTAATCCTAAATATCAAGATATAAATTTTCCTCAAAGAAATTCTAAAGATAGAACAACAAGAACCATGCAAGATAAGAAGAAAACAAGTATGACACCAACACAATGTCATTACTTGCATCAAATTATCCACTAAAGCAATAATTCCAATTTTTTGTTACAATATTTGCTTGAGAACAACTAACTCCTAACTCCTGCTCTACTACTTAATTCGCTCTAGTATCTAAAGTATCTATCTTTTCTATCTATCTATCCCTTACAAATGAGGCAAAATGCCATATTAATAGAGACCCCCAAGATATGTTGACATAGTTAGGGATTACAATAATAATTGGCCACAAAACAAGTCAACCGAGAGAAATTCAAAATAAAATAAACTATGCATTAAATGCTTGAACTTCATCTAGGTTGGCTTGGGATATCCAATACAGTTTGGACCAATGCATGCAAGATAATAGGGAAGCAAAAATTTTGATGTAGCCTAGCATTAACTGCCTTCCCCTTTGTCTTTATTTCGATCCACCATTTCATGAACCTTCAAAAGTACTTTTTCCAAGTTGGCTATGGATGGAAAAGGAAAAACCTTAAGTTAGATTTCAATTGATGTAATATTTTCCTTGGATTGCTCCACCAATTTATCCCACTCAACCTTATAGGTTTGATATTTATCAATAACTGCAATATAGGTGGCTACATCATCCAATTGATGTTCAGTAAGAAGATCTTCACTAGCTGGGGAATATACATCCTGTCACCATTTTCTTAATTGTTCTAGGCTCAAATTTTTCAATCCAATCCTCCTTCCTATCATGATCTCAAAGAAAGAAATGCATCCATTATATATACCAGTCAAGGTGTCCTCAATTTTCTTGCTCTGCTTATATATCTTCTTCACAACCTTTTTCCTTATTTGTAAAGCTTCAAACCATTCCCACAGTTCTGTAACTCTAGAGGAAGGGAGAATTCCATCATTCACCAGCTTATCCTTAGTATATTCCATGATGGTCTTATTCTTTTTCAGTAGGAGATCTGTATCTTCTTTATCTTGACCTAATACCTCTTTCAACCAATATTTTTCCCTCATAGCATCTCCTCCAGTTGAAAGAATGTCCTTGATAGCATCATTTCCTTTGGTTTACACTCCTTCTAGCCAATTTTTTGTAGCAAGAGTAGTGGCCTTGATTCTTTCCAGCTTAGTGATAGTTTCTTGGGGCATGAGACTTGCAGCAGAAGATGAGGAGCCAATGGATTGCAAAGGTTTCATCAGACCCTCTAAACATTTCTTGAGTCTTTCATTCTCTTTCTTTAGCTCCTATTTAGTTTGGACCTCTTTTCTTAATATCCCTAGGATTACTGCACTAGAACCCTCATACTCCTCAATATCTTGTTCCATGGAGGTGGGACCTAGGTTGATGGTTTGCATATTATAATCACTCCCAGTAACCTCATATTTGTTCTTATCTGGAGCAGGAGTTGCAATGTGGACCACCCTATTGTTTACTTCATCTCTTTCAATCTTGGAAATGACCCTGGCCCTCTTCTTCCCTTTATCTTTTCCTATTTTAGCGAATAACTCATCCCAATTGGGTGGGGTATCCTCCACAACAACTTGTTTTCTTCTTATTTCTTTGTCCAGCCACTCTGGAACAATGTACTCTAACTATGTTTCACTTTGTCCCACTTCTTCTTGTTGGTCCTTAGGAGTATCCTCATTCAAATCCTGCCTCTTAGGAATCTCATCAGCCTTATCTTCCTTTTCTTTAGTATGATTTTCTCTGTGCATAGGTGATGGAGCTTTATCTTCTACTTCTTCTCTTTGAGGAGATCTAACTTCTTTAGTTCTAACAAGTGAATCTTCATATGCAACTAGGGGAGACTGCATCACCCTTTCTATTTTTTCATCTGCACTATAAAGCTCACCCTCATAAAATTCTTCTCCTTCTGTATCTTGGTGATCCTCATATTTCTTAGATTCACCTTGTTCTTCATGAGTTTCATGGGAAGAATGGACATCATCATGTTGTTCTACATGAGAAGTAACTAGAGGAGGACCTTTCTTTGGCACACTATCCTTAGGAGAAGGAGTTCTTGATTTCCTTGTGTATACTTGTGTCTTTTCTCTTGAACTTTCCACATTTACCACAGGTGGGCCAACTTCTTCCTCTTCATCCTTGGAGCTTTCCTTTTCTGATAGTCTTACAATTCTTCTTCTTTTAGGAAAAGAAGCACCAACCTCAGGGTATTTCTCTTCAGCTTCCTCTTTTTCAAGATTCTTAGCCCTTGAAGTATGCCCCCTTTTCTTGGCAATAGGCCTTCTCTATTTTTTTATTTCTTGAGCTTTCTCCATTTGAACATCTTTAATCTTGATTTTAAAAGGGGAGCTCACCTTACCCTTACCCTTAGGATCTTGTTCAACTGACTCCTCACAAGTAGAATGAGGGTCTAAATCTCCCATCAAATCATAGGTGCATTGTACACCTTCATTTTCCAATTCCCATATTTTATGCTTTAGCCATAACTTTGTGTGCTTAATGACTGGATCCATTAACTGTAGTAGCTTTGTTTTTTCTTCCTCCAGCCAGTCTATTTCACCAATTGTCCTATCCTTTACTGCTTCATAAGCATGGCCTTGAATAAAGTCCCCATCATCTTCAATCTGATCCAGAACTGCCTTCACACTATTGAATTTGACACAATTTTTTGATGCCCGTTCATCGGTCTTTCGATAAATCTTTGTCATACAAGCAACGAAATGACAAAAAAAAATTCATTGGTGTTTTTTCATCAAAAGATCAATGATGAATTAAACATTGAAATAATGACACAAATTCATCAATCATCGGTGTCATAAAATGACTCAGATTTTCGTTGGAATATCAACAAAAACTTCATGTATCAGTCGACGAATTACACCATAAGTTCATCATCATTTTAATGAAATGGGAAAGGAGTAGTGTCGAAACAACACCAGAAGTTTGTTGGTATTTCGACCAAATTGGCAAGGAGTAGTGTCGAAATAACTCCAGAAGTTCGTCGCAATTTCGACAAAATGGACAAGTAGTGTCGAAACAACACCAAAATTTCATCAAAATTGTGACGAAATGGGCAAGGAGTTATGATGAAGCCTTCATTGCAGCTATAGCAACTTTTTTGGACCTTTTCAAAGATTCATCGGTGGTTTTTGTTGAAATTGCGATGAAACGATGCAATTTAAAAAAAAAAAATCATTGAAATGTACTATCGCAGAGACTGATAACTGATCATACATATAGACTTCAAGATGCATAGATGCATAGAAAAAACATTACACTTGAGATGACTGATCATAAATATAGACTGCAAGATGCATAGAAAAATCATTACACTTGAGAAAAACCAAGGGCTAACAAGGGAAGGAGTTAAGAAAATTCTAGATTAAAGAGAAAATGTGTAGGGAAAATGTTGAGCAGTGTTAAGAGAACAGAGGTTGTAGAACATATTCTTGACCTAATCAAGCTCTTGAAAAACTTAAACAAAATTAAAATACTAACACATACATGAGACATGTAATGAACTTCCAATATCTGCTATCTTTTTCATTAATGCAGAGGTATGTAAAGGAGAAATAATTATAATTGTAACACTATTCATAGTCTAGTAAATTATGTTCATAATTTGTGTTCAATGGACCTCAATTTCATCATTATACTACCCATCTAATACCATATTTGAATCCAAAGTTCAACTATCTCAGATCTAAAGAAGCACCTTCAATTAACCATTTAAAGTACTATAAAATATGGTGAGACTTTTACTTGAGAAAGATTGGGTACACTTGTAGTGGATTAAAGTTCTTGCAATCATCACGATTTATTGGCACACAGACACAACCTGCAACATATGAAGTAATGGATGACTACAAGTTAGTGAAATGGTTCTTAATAAGTGAGTGGTTTTTAAATCGATTGGTAGAAAATAAGGTTACAAACAGATCTACATGAAAAATTATGAGGAAAATCTATTGTAATCATCAAAATAGATGAAAAGTGCAAAGGAAAGAGCTGACCTACATCTCTAGAGGCTAAAAAAACCAAATGCAAGAAACATAAAAAAAAGAACAAACTATTTTTTGGATGAATACAAAATGGTGCCTTCAACAAGTGATTCATATGCTTTCACACCTGACACAGGACATCAAGAAGATTTTAGTCTTCCTCTGTGAAATTAACTACTTACAGAATAAACCCAGAAACCAATATTATATACCTCCATGTCTAGCTGAGGGTAGGTATAAGAGAAAAAAAATTCTTCAATGTAATTCTGAAAAATATCAATGTGTGTGTAGGTTTGTATTACTCAAAATATCATTTCATTGCCTAAGGAAAAATACCAAAGTGATGTTTTAAATTTCAATCTTCACATAGGCTCCCTTATTGCTACACATGCATATACAAGCATTATTCAAGCTCTAACCTATTCAAATATTAATGGTTTTAATTAGCTATAAGATAGAAAATTTTTGTTCAGACATAATCCATCATCTTTTACATATCTTTATTCACTCCTAGCACCTTCTAGCACTTCAGATAAATTTGTGTAAATGAGACAAAAATGTGAATCTTTTATGACAAAGAAAATTCTTAAAAGGAGGGGGGAGAGCAAAGGGTAGGGGGAAAGAGAATGCTTGAATGTATAGCAAAGTATAACATTTTGATCATTATAACAATGAAACGAATCTTAAGTTTGAAGCATTAATATCATTTACAACATTTATGATCAAGAATGAATGTAAGTAGAGAAACTTTTGCATACCTATAGATGGTACAAAATTTCATGGTTAAGTTGAAGCCTCCCATCAATAAAAAAATCCAAATATCCGTGTATCTATCTCAATTGAGCCTCTAAACCCTTCAGAGCTTTTAATTTTTCCACTAACTTGTTATGCACAAAAGTCAAATTTTAGAGTTATGTTGCCACTAAAAAAAGAATAAATAGAGCTTTGAAACCAAATCCACACACAACACAATGTGGTATTCATACAAATCCATACAAACAAACTAAACTCAAAACATTGGAATGGAAACAACTTCAAATTATGATGCAGAGCATGGATTCAGGGTATAAAGAATCATTTTTCTACCACCATAGTGAAAATTTAGCACTTTCTTTCATCTTTGCATATTGGTTTGATGCTTCAAATGATGCATTTCTTATATTGAAAAGTGCATTACCTTATTGAGCTTCTCTTTGTTTCAAGAATAGTTTAATATTCTCTACTTAACAAGGCCAACCACATGATGGTGGAAACCCATTTGGCCCCTCCCCCCTCCCCCTCACATCACTCTCAATTCCCCATACCCAATCATATAACATTAATCATTCATTCATCCATTAATAACATATAAGATTCATTCATCCATCCATTAATAACATATAACATTCATTCATCCATTAATTACATATAACATTCATTCATTAACATATAACATTCATTAATTAACATATTCACATTCATTCATTAACATATAATATTCATTCTTTCAGTTTTTACATATTATCAAAAATATGGTTGTCATGATATGATTACGATCACTTTTTTTATTTTTTTTATTTTTTAAAGCTACATAAAACTGAAGTGGAGTATCATTTTCTAAATCAATATTTGTCTCCCCTTTAGTTTTTATGCCCTCTACTGATGATCTTAATGTATGCCTAGTCGTCTACTCATTACATAGACATCACTGCAAGGGGGGGTCTACTGCAATAAGAAAGAAATGTTAAACTAATATGTTTATTATTATTGTTACAAGCATTTCATTAGTTAAAAGAACATTAGAGTGGTTCTCTTTACCTAATAGGTCCACATCATGTTCCTAAATTTTTGTTATAGAATCATGCTCAACATGCTGAACACCCTCTAAATCCTGATCTATAGTTGAAACACAAAAGGTTACATTAATTAATACACCAATTGAAATTAAATATGTTTAAGATAACATGATAGTGCTCCTCTTTACCTGATGGGGCCACATCATGTTCTTGATCTTCTCTAGCCTGATCATGCTCTACATGCTCTAAAGTTGAAACACAAAAGGTTACATTAATTAATACACCAATTGCAATTAAATTTGTTTAAAAGAACTTTAAAGTGGTCCTCTTTGCTTGATGGGGCCACGTCATGTTCCTGATCTTCTCTAACCTGATCATTCTCAACATGTTGATCACACTCTACATGCTCTAAAGTACTAGGATGCACACCATGACCTTCATCTTCATGTTGTGCTCCAACCTCACCAGGTTGCATTCCAATGTCATGTGCAGTATTATCATTGCTTGAATGCTTAAAACAAATGGGTATGTGTAGGATCATCATGGAAAAAACAAACCCTTAAGTGGCAAAAAATTCAAAAAAATCAGTGTTAGGAAACTTGACGTAAAAATTTGAATAAGTTATCTATATTATTTTAAAAATATGTAAGAATAGAATCTATAGAAAATTGAATGTAGTTTCTAAACTACTAGGTTTATTTAAAAATAAATAAAATCTATTTTGGTGAAAATTTGAAATTTCAATGCAGAGTACTTAAATTTCAAGGAAAAAAAAAGTAGGTGTCTGTCTGACCACCCTAACCATAATAAAATGATAATATTTTTGTATAAGATTTTATATATAATTATAGGACTCATGTTTGGATGTGATGCATATTTTTTGGTAATTTTTTTCCAAGTAAATAATTAATTATGAATTTTTTATTACAACTTTTAAAAAATATAAAAATGTCTAACCACCTTAACTTGGTCAAAACTTCATGAAATTTATTTTTTCTTGTTTTAATCCTATAGTATGTGAAGCATAGAATGTGACGCATGTTTTAGATTCAACAAATGTGATACTGTTTGAAAGTTATAGATGTTTTTCAATCAGCCTATCGATTAGGATTTTAGTCATAATTCTAATAGAAAATGAATAATAATTATTTATTAAATTCAAATTAAAGAATAATTTATATTGGTGGAAAGCTGAGAATCTCCTCTAAAAACCCTTTTCATTTCATCAATTTTGGGTTAAAAAAAAGTCGTCAGCCACATACGCTACAAATACTCATAATATTGCCACTTTTTGGCCCATCATGATCCAGCACATACCCAAATAGGCATGTAATTAATTTATGGTGGAAATTAATATTGAATAGATTGCAAAAGTATTCAATTTTAAATAAAAATTATTAATTTTATTCACCTATGGGTCAGATGCAATGCAAGATTGTGTTTTCCCAGTCAAGACTCTCAAGCATTCAACCACGACTCCATAGCCTTGTTGGAAGGCAATCTTCAGGTCCTCTTCTATGGGAACTCTGTTGAATTCAGATCCCTACATTTTTGCATAAGATCGGGAATTTTTCTTCTATGGTGTGATAAAACTAAAATTGTTTTCAATTTATTATAATTTGGATGCAATATTTCATTTATTGATACTTACAACTCATGTGGCTAATTTCATATAACCACCAGAGCCAAGTTTGTGTTGCCTGTGCTTTTCTAGTCTTGTCTTTGTTGCCTTTGATGTGTCGGGTAGCCTATGAAAAGTTTTAAATACATTAGATTATGTAAAAATAAAGAGTAATCAATATATAATTACATTTAAGTAAATTTGAATTGGATTATATATAATAATAATTAAAACATTTTAAAGTACCTGGGACCTTTTCTATCTTTATGGGAATGAAATTCTCGGTCACCACAAGTGTGACTAACAATGTTCCCATACTAGTAATATAGGAAGATCCAAGAAATGCTACTAAGACATCACCACTACTAGTGGCCTTTGCATCCCTAGGTACATCTCCTGATGCATGTTATGGCATGTGTTTGCTGCTAGAGGGTGCATTAACGGATGCCTGCATGGTATGTGTTGTCGACATTTCAGATGACAATATAGGTACAAATGATGGGATCAAATGATGTGATGTATGTGTAGGAAGATCATGATGGACACTTGTACAAACCCCTACTCCTCAAGCAACACTTGCAGTAGTACCCTGATCATGGCCAGGAGCATCATGATGAGGAAAATAACCCTGTAAAAACAACACATATTGTAGTTCATGACATAAAAGAGTACAAAATATAAAACCATGAATGAACTTATGCTATAATTAAAGACCTCATGATAGCTTACGTGCAAGTTTTGTAATCTCTCAGACAATATTTTAACCCTCTCTCTTATATCATCTATTTGAGGCACTATGAACATCAACTTAACAATTTCTTCATTGCATTTTTTTTGGATCTTCTTTATCGTATCAAGAGGTTTTTTCGAATAAGCGATGTCATCATCACAAAATATTGACTACACCTCACTATGGATGCTCTCCTCTACTACTGATACCTTTCCCCGATCAATCAACTGCAACAAGAATTTTAAAAATATTATCGAAACTAACCCAATAAACTTATGAAAAAAACATAATAATAAAACATTTTTCCTGTATCTAATTTGTACAATTACAATGAGGTAAACCTGTCGGGTAAAAGTGCCTGAAGATACATCATGATTTGTGCTCTAGGCTAGAGCCTTCTCTATACGATCAATGTCTCGTTGTCACAAAAATTAAATATAAAAAAATATTACCAAAATGAAACCAATAGACTTATGAAAAAAAACATAAGAATAAAATGGTATATTGGAGTCATTAATTGGAGGTTGGGTAAAATGGTACATAGTACGTACCACCCCCATATTAACTATGTTTGTAACTAAGTGATTCAAATTGTAATCAATTAGCAACTCTTCCCCTATACTTATTGATTTTATTGCACATATGAATACACAATTTCCCTCACACGCCTCAAATATGCAATTGGGTTTCTTATTTGTTGACCCAGGTCGTGTACTGTTTATAAACCCTACGATATTCCCTGATGCTTTTGGCCTTCCATCAATGTACATAGCCACTCCTTTATTTTGATCCTTATCTTTTAGTTGTATACAATTTTTTGATAGTGTATACCTATGCATACTTCATGCATATCGAACTAATTGCATCAAATCTTTGTAACTATAACAGGGTCTGACATACTCCATCAATTCAGTAACTTTCTTGTAACAAACCTTTATGTCGTCCATGCAAAATAGGCCCAAACCATGTAATGGCGATGGTGTTATGCAATATATCCTCTTGTTGACACAAAAATTAGTGTTTATTGGAGGAAGTTCCTTGGGTACCCATTTTTTCCGTAGATGTTTATACCTTAATGGATCCTCGACATCGCCTATGCTCTCATCATCATAAGAACATGACCCCTCTTCAGCAAGAAAAAATTCCATGCGTTCATAGAATTTTATTCTAATCTTTTGACCTCTAGTTGATCTCCCTCTTTTAGACATACTACATGTCTCGCTTTCCTCTTCTCTTCCTAAATTTTCCTTGCTCGAGGAAGACAGATCTAAAAAATACCTATTTGGTGGTACCTGCACTTATAAGGATGTTGGATGAAGTTCTTTCATGGTGATGCGATCCAAAGGTGACATTATGATTAATCTATTATTTCATCACTGGAATTTCACAAGTTATAAGGTAATCAAGTCTTGATAGATTGCAAGCTATTGTTACTACTATCCAAATGTGTCCATCAAAAATCAAATCTACTTAACGTTTTAACTCCCAAAATTTTTAACAAGTGTTAAATGTGACTATGGTCCACCAATTACACAACCAAGGCCTCAAATGTATTCTCTAATTGTAATAAAAGGACTTTTTCTCTTCATTCAAGTAAATAAACTTAAAAGGAAACACCACCAAGTGGTTTATTGGACACCTACATGACTAAAAATAGCAGAAAATTTACATTTAATTTCCATATGTCTAAGTGGTTAACAGGGAAGGAGTGTGTACTAGGCCTAGTTAAGTCATCACAAGTTTATGCTTTGGCAATAAAAAAAATTTAAGTCATTAAATCTTCATATGTCTAATTTCTAGGAGATTTTTGGTATGTTTTAAGGTAGGATGATTGATGAAAGAGCCCAAAGACTAGCCTTTCTCCATGGTATCCTAGTACACATAGTAGTGGTCTTCTCTTATACGGTTGGACTTGAATTAAAGTGCTTAGCTAGGAATTATTCATTTAACCTAAGGTTTTCTCATAATTCCATCATTGGAAAAGTATGATCAAATTCTTCTATTATGAAGAATTGATCTATGTGCCTCTAGTAATCACTATAAATGTTTGTAAGGATAAAATGAATAATTGCATCAGGTAGGAGAGAATCAACTTTGAGTTCTTCAAATATTATATTCCTCTATTCATAATTTTTAAGGGTTGTGTGTGGAGGATGCTATCACTACCAAGAAGGGAGGAGACCTTTCCTTCTATTCTTTTATAATTTTCATTATTCTTATTTATTTTACACTTACATTTACAAATACGCATACATATGCATTTACTATTTTCATTTATTTCTCATGTAGTTTAATAGTTTGATTGATTTCATATTATATGTGTTGAAGACTTTAGAATTTCAATTACATTAATTTATGGATATGTTGTATCTATAACACTACAAAACCATATGCTCTTTGCATTTACACTTGCATTTAGAAATACACATTTATATACATAGATATAGATTTCTTTAATTATATGTTGCATTTATTGTTCTACGAGAGCATCCACTAATTGCATTTACATTGAAATTTAAAAATACATATACATACATACATACATACATACATACATACATACATACATACATACATACATACATACATACATACATATATATATATATATATACATATATAAATGTGTCTGTGTGTCTGTGTGTCTGTGTGTGCGCATGCGTGTGTGTGTGTATGTATATCATTTATATTCAGTGCTCAGAAAAAACCCATTAGGTCTGCACATGGATAAAAATTCATAAAATCAAATCTCCCATACATGTTTTGTTGAAACTTAGGCTTGAACCTCTTATTTCACATGTTTTTCTTCACAAAACTATTGAGGACAACAACTATACCTTCTTAATTTCTCATCCTACACCCTATTCATGCATCCTACAATTACAACAGTATCCATAGGGCCTCTTACACAAGCTACAGTAATCACAAAATGTGTAAGAGCCCCTTTATATCATGTTTGGACTAAAAAAACCCTCAAAAATAGGGTAACTCAGATTATGATTTGTTGGTGAGTTGTATGGACAAAATCATTAGCACCAGCTCATTCTTGGAGTCTTTTGAAAGAGAAGTGAATTAGGTGGTAGTTAAGTACAAACCTTATAGTGTCAAGGTGAATGAGGTGATCAATATTGATTGGCCAACTGATGAAGAGTACTAGAAATGGGTAAATGTATATTTAACTGAGGAAGAGTGAAAAGGAGTAGGTTGCTAACGGTTGACAAATTAGCTATTGTAGTTACAAAAGATTCCAAAAAAATTTTGGTGACAATCTAGGTGTGGAATTCTTGAATTTTTTTGTTGCTGCATCGACCATTCTCAGCGGGCATGATGAACAAGAAGAATATCTAGGGAGATTGTTGTTGTAACAATTTTTTGGAATATCACAAGGCAATCCAATTGGCTAGTGACATGTGTGATTTATGGCCTGATGCTTGTTTGCTTCTCCTTTTTCTATAAGAAGGATTTCAAGTCTAGAAGTATAGGTTAGCAAGTTAGATATTTTTGGTCGATTCTAGATGAAGTTGCAGAGCAAATTGTAAAGTATGATGGTTTTAGAGAAAATGCAATTTAGGTTTTGAGTCATTCTGTAGTAGGTTTTGAATTCATGGGGATTTGATGTTTTATGACAGTACTAAAATTTGAATTGATATGATTAATTTGAACTCATGTCTCTCCATTGTACAAGCATATCTGAATTTTGAATAAAATGATCAAGGGTTCTTTCGTTCATCTCACTATTGTGGTGTGTATGATTCTTGTTTTAGGTTTAATTCAAGGAATTAATTAAAATGCTTGAATGGGATTGTAGGTGGATATGTTCTGTATAAGGATTTGATAAGTAGTATTGGGTTAGAATACATATTGATGAGATTGTAAAGCAATGTTATCAAGGATCTAATATGTTATGTGTTAAATCTGTCATAAACCCTTAGATGCTTATAAATTTGACTCCTCCAATAGATATATGGCACTAATCTAAGTTGTACTTATTCGTATGGTTCAATATTTGTTTTCCTTTACCTAGAGCTTGCTACAAATTCCAAATCAATGACTATCTTATACTGTGAAATATTGTTGTAGTTATCTCATGCTCCAAATAGTTGATATTATTGATAAACAACCAATTCTATTTGGTATTATCCTATTATGTTGAACTATTAAATGAGATTATCTGTTGTTGTTATTGTTGTTTATGATGATGGTGCAGAGGTTGTAAACACATTAAGGGATCACCCTCCTCGGTCTTGTAGAGCCCAAAGTGTAGGAGGTCTTTCAAATCCTCGTCAGTTGGTCTAGGTCCTAAGAGTTGCCCTTTATTGGAATTGGCAATTCCATAGGTAGATTAGAAGATCAACTTGCTTACCATAAAAAAAACCAACACCTTGCATATGTTTGTGGTGGAGGTATTAAAGAAGAATGGTCCTCCTCTATTTCCATTCATTAGATCTACCTTGGCCTAGCATAGACTCATGTGATGAAGGCTATGTGTGATGAAATCTTAGACCTCAACCAAGGTGTGGGTAGATTATGGGAGTTTTTCCAAGACCTGAGGCTGGTGGATAAAAATGTGAAATACTAAGCTATTTTATTTTTTCTATCTTATCTTATACCATTTTATGAGAATGGGGATGCCAATGTACAAGATCTTTAGAAACTAGGCATGAAAATTGAAGGTTAAAGAGAATGGGGTGCCAAACTTACAGTACTCATTGCCCCTTGGGCTTCAATTTTCCCTGAGTGCCCTCAACCTTGTCCTCGGCACTAGTATTGACCTTGTTTTCACTCCAAAATCTTCCTCGGTGCTGATATTGACCTTGTTTTCGCTCCTCCAAACTCTTCGTCGGCATTGGTATTGACCTTGTTTTAACTCCAAACTCTTCCTCAGCACTGGTATTCACCTTATTTTCACTCATCCAAACTCTTCCTTGGCCCTGATATTGACCTTGTTTTCACTCCTCCAAAATCTTTGTCGGCACTGGTATTGACCTTGTTTTAACTCCAAACTCTTTCTCGGCACTGGCATTGACCTTGTTTTCACTACTCCAAACTCTTACTCTGTGCTAGCATTAACCTTGTTTTCACTACTCCAAACTCTTCCTCGGCACTAGAATTGACCTTTTTTTCACTACTCCAAACTCTTCCTCGGCACTAGTATTGACCTTTCACTTCTCCAATTTGACGAGCTACAACCTGGTTTCATTAGGTTTTACAGTATGTTAATTAAGTTCAAAATTTTGGTGCCATTTAGCTAGGTTTTAATATTCTACAATATAGCTAAGTATATATTAGCTATATTTTACATAATAAATAATATAATTATTCAACTTATTATAATTATATATTATATTCTTTAACAAAATTATTAAATACATATAAAATTATTATATTTAATAATTAATAATAAGTATGCTCAAGGTAGCATGCCATTTGATTAAAGATTTGATAATTCTCCTTTAAGACCTCTTCAATGTACCCATTGCACACTTAAGGAGACAAACATAAATATAGGGAAGAAAATATAGAGAGAGAGGGAGATAATGACAAGCATACAAATAGAAAGGGAGACAAAGTGATAGAGATGGGTAGAGAGATAAAGAGATAAGGATGAATAGATAGAGATATAGGGAGGGTGATTGATATATCTCTCCTTGTCGCTCTCTATATCTCTATATCTCCCACTATCTATGTCACTCCCGCCTCTTCCCCCCTCTATCTATTGAGCTATATCTCCCTCTCCCCCCTTTCTCTCTCATTCACTCCATCTCTCCCTCCATCTCTCCTACTCTATATCTCTGTCTCTATTTCTCTTTTTATCTCCCTCTCACTCCTCTCTCTATCTCCTTCTATCTATATATATATATTGGTAAAACTATAATAGTGTTTTATTAAACTATAAGTAACACTTATCTTTCTAATGTCAAGCCTTCTTATAAAAATAGTGTTTTATTAAACTATAAGTAGATTATTGTCACCACTCTTCATTCAACATGAAATTCCAAATGTAGAAATTGTTTTGTTGCTTTTGTCAAGTTTCATTAACCAAGCTATTTACTGGGTTGAATAAATTTGTGTTATAACCCTTCACCTCTTTAAAATAATTAGGTAATATTAGCGAGATCAGGAAGGGGAGAAAACTAAACTCCTTCAAAATAGGGGTAGTTGTGGGTTTGTTGGTTTTATTTGTATACTATATATGTATTTACTCTAGGATAAATAAGTAACTTTAGATCATTTTCTTAGTTGTGTATCCTAACTAATATAGAGTAATTTTTTTCATTTTAATTGACTACTACGTAATAGTTAATGTGTTGAAAGAATTGTTTCCATTCTTTGTATTTTTTACATTGGAATACAAATCATATTTAATTTCATGCCAATATACTTCTTTCATAAAGATATTTGTTTGAAGTAAGTGCTTCATAACCCATCTAATCAAATCATAATTAACCTATCAAAAAGGCAATAGGAATTTTCTAAAGAAAAGAACACTTGACCCAATCATAAGTGTATGGCCTTTGAAGAAAGGAGTGATCCACCTTAGCAATAAAAAAATACCTGATTTAGACCTGGGTATGTGTAGGATCAAGGATGGGCCAAAAAGTGGGCAACATGGAAAGTAGCATTTTGAACTCAACAAAAATGTGGAGAAACTCTAAGTTGACTTTTGGGTTACATCAAGACATTGTCTACATCAATGCCTAAGCCAAAGTACTACAAATTGAATATCCGATTTGTTTTGGATATCCAATTCGTGTCTAATATCTAATTTGAAAAACATTTTAAAATGTAATATTTTGGTGCTATAAATCAGATATCTAATTTTTGTACACATATACCCAAGAGTAACTAGGAGGTGGAGGGTGGGCAAGAGAGAGAGAGAGGGAGAGAGAGGGAGAGGGAGAGAGAGGGGGAGAGAGAGAATTAGGAGGGGAAGGGAGGAGAGAGAGAGAGAGATAGATAGAGAGAGATGGGGGAAAGGAGAGGGGAAGGGGAGAGAGACATACAGAGAAAGAATTAGGAGGGGAAGGAGAGGCTAAGAGGGGAAGAAGGAGAGAGAGAGAGAGAGAGAGAGAGAGAGAGAGAGAGAGAGAGAGAGAGAGAGAGGAGGGGAAGGGAGAGGGGAAGAGGTTGAGGGTAGATAGATATAAGGTTTAAGGGCCTAGGGTTTAAGGCTCTATGGTTGAGGGCTCTAGGGATGAGGTGGCAGGGAGGGAGAGACTTGAGAGAGAGAGAGGAGGGAGGAGAGAGATAAAGGAAGGATGGTTAAGGCAGAGGGTAGATGGTTTGGCTGGCTAAGGGTTTAGGGATGAGGGGCAGGAGGGAGACTCTGAGAGAGAGAGAGGAAGGAGGAGAGAGATATGGAAGGAGGCTAAGGGTAGAGGGTATAGGATTACGGCTAAGGCCTTTAGGAGAGAGACAGAGGAAGGGAGGAGGAGAGAGAGACCTAAGAGAGAGAGAGAGGGGGTAGGATATTGAAGATAATTTGGAGAGAGAGAGGGAAGGAGTGGGAGAGAGAGTGAGGGAGGGAGGGCTAAGGGTACAAGGTAGATGGTTTAAGGGTTTAGGTTTAAGGGTGGAAGGGAGAGAGATAGAGGGAGTGAGTGAGTGAGAGAAAGACCCAAGAGAGGGAGAAGGGGTAGGAGGGAGAAATTTGAGAGAGAGACCTGAGAGAGGGAGAGGGGGTAGGAGGGAGAGACTTGAGAGAGAGAGAGAGAGAGAGACCCAAAGAGGGAGTGGTGTGAGGAGGGAGAGACTTGAGAGAGAGAGATAAAGGAAGGGAGGGTAGAGGGTTTAGGGTTAAGGGTAGAGAGATAGAGGGAGTGAGTGAGAGAGAGACCTAAGAGAGGGAGAGGGGGTAGGATATTGAAGATACTTGAGAGAGAGGGGGAGGGAGTGGGAGAGAGAGTGAGGGAGGGAGGATTAAGGGTATAGTGTAGATGGTTGAAGGGTGGAGGGGAGAGAGATAGAGGGAGTGAGTGAGTGAGAGAAAGGCCTAAGAGAGGGAGAAGGGGTAGGAGGGAGAGAATTGAGATAGAGTGAGTGAGTGAGTAGGTGAGAGACCTCAGAGAGGGAGTGGTGCTAGGAGGGAGAGACTTGAGAGAGAGAGAGATAAAGGAAGGGAGGGTAAAGGGTTTAAGGGTTTAGGGTTTAGGATAGAGGGAAGAGAGATATAGGGAGTGAGTGAGTGAGAGAGAGACCTAAGAGAGGGAGAGGGGGTAGGAGGGAGACAGGGTTAAGGGTATAGGGTAGAGGGTTTAAGGGTTTAGGGTTAAGAGTTAAAGGTTAAGGGTTGTGGGTTGTGGGTAGAGGGGAGAGAGATAGAGGGATTCAGTGGGAGAGAGAGAGGGAGTGGGAGAGAGATAGAGAGTAGAGGGTTAAGGGTAAAGGGTAGAAGGTAGAGGGTTAAGGGTGGAGGGGAGGGAGATAAGAGTGATTGACTGAGTGAGAGAGAGAGACTTGAGAGAGGGAAAGGGGGTAGGAGGTTGAGACTTGATAGAGATATGGAAAGATGGAGGGAGTGGGAGAGAGCTAATGGGTAGAGAGTTAAACATAGAGGGTAGAGGGTTTAAGGGTTTAGAGTTTAAGGGTTAAGGGTTTAGGGTTTAGGGTTTAGGGTAGAGGGGAGAGAGATAGAGGCAGAGAGATAGAGAGAGAGGGAGAGGGGGTAGGAAGGAGATACTTGAGAGAGAGAGAGGGTAGAGGGTCTAAGGGTTTGGTATTTAAGGGTTAAGGGTTAATGGTTTAGGGTTTAGGGTTATGGGTAGTGATGAAACTTCAAATTTTTGTTCTACGTGTTCTATTTTATCTTGCCTTGTGTATCTGGTCATCTATGGTGTTTGGGAAAAGCCTAAGGATGGGGTTTTACCTTTAGCTTCATGTAAAACCCTAGTGTTCATCTTACACCTTGTATGTGATCTATTTGGTTGTTACTTTTTGGGAAGGCTTTAAAATGACTTAAGCCCCATTGCTTTGTACATCTAGGTTGGGCCCCCTTTTGTTTTATTGTTTTATTTCCTTCACCTGACTTTATTTTTCTTAAGTATTTTGTTGGTACCGTGTTCCCTCGTTAAAACAACTTATGTCATTGTTTGTTGTCAATCTAGTGATGTCCCCTTATTCATTTAGGGGAGATGGCCTAGTAGTTGTGTAGGCTAACTTTCTCAGCATATAGCAATCAAGTGGAATATAGTAGAACCTTCATTTTTTTTTTAAATGTAGACTACTCTCTTATTTATCTATAACTAAGGTTTGGAGGCGCAAATCATCATGCAACTCACCACATCGGTAGATCTTTTGAGAAGTGTCTAAAATTTGAATTTTTAAAGGTTTGACCAAAACTTAATCATGGAACCCCCAATAGTTGAACAAAAATAATATCATTTGTTTCTTGTAGAATATGATATTTTCATTTAAATTAAAATTAATATACAACCTAAGTGGACCAAATACTTATTAATAACCATAAATATTTGATATATTTACCTTTTATATTCAACACATATGGACTAATAGTTGAACAAAAAAAATCTATTTGTTATAAAAACAACACATAATGATTTAAAATACAACTTATATTGAACAAAAATGGAACAATAGTTGAACACTAAAAATTTTTGAAAATCCTTCACATTTAATGGGAAAATACATGTTATTTATTGTGCTCACCTTTTATATTTGTGATAGGACAAACTATTAATATAAAATTATCTAATGCTTGTACTGATGGAACTTCAAATTTTGTTCCTAATGTTTCACTCATGCCCTACCTTATGTCAGTGGTCTTTCATGGTGTTGGAAAAAATTTTAGGGCTAGGGTTTTAGCATTGTATTCATCTTAAACCCTTTTTTTTACCTAATGCCTTGGTCAGGATCTATTTTGTTGTTACCTTTTTTGAAGGGTTTTAAAAACATCTTATGCCCCATCATTCTGTCTAGGCCTAGTCCCTTTGGTTTTAAAATTTTATTTCCTTCACGGGTTTTATTTTCCTAAGTCCTGGTTGGCCCTATGCTAAATGGTTTTAAAAATACTTATGTCATTGTTTTCCATCCGCCTAGTAATGTCCCCTTTCCCTTTAATGAATGTTTTTTTTTTTAGAAGGATGAAATTTATGCTGTTGTCGATCAAAATGCCTTCAAGATCAACGGTTGCTTGCCATCCCATGATAGAGAATTGTAGCATGGTGATATCGCAAGAAAGTGACACATGTCTCATCTAGGGGATCAAATTTGTGTGATAGTTCATCAGCTTTCCTTTGATCTGAGTCGTTCCCCACGATCCGCGATGGTGCTTTGGTTGATTGCAAAATCATGGGTGGTTACCACATGGACTATACAAGGTGGGGCCCGAGGAAATTTTTGTGCGATATATTTTAAATGTTTCATTGCTTCCAAAGAAAAAAATTTAAAATGAAATATTTGACAAGGTTGGGGGGAAATTCATTAAAAATGAGAAAAAGCGAAGAAATTAGGGCAACTAGTCAACTCAAAGAAGATCTATGATAGGAGATTAGAAGTTGAGTCCAACCGCATCTCAGCCATTCCCCACCATCCCGCAATCAGAAATTGCAAGATCATGATATCACAGGCAAGCGCCACGTGTTTCATCTGATGAAGCCAAAGGAACAATGAAATACATCAGCCGGCCTCAAATACATTAAAAGGCGGGTTACTAAAGTTCTTGTGAGATGCATGTGCTTTAAATCAACATAGATGTTATAATCTTGAGGGAAAAGTTGCTCGACAGTTAATAAAAGGGATGACGACCATTTTGAAGGAGTGAGATCATTGATGATAAAGATCAATGGTTGCCCGCCATCCTGCGATTGTGCTTTGCAGGATTGCAATATCATGGGAAATTTCCATGTGGATTTCCTTCGCAACATATGACATGATGGGCCCCTTATTTCCATTTTGGCAATTATGTCAGCTTGTTTTGAAGGTGGTTGTCGATGATTTGATCAAACTGAAGGATCGACGACTCGAATTTAAATCTGAATCAAATACTATTGGACCCATTCGTGTAGTGCGCAATTGAGCTTTAATGGTGGATGAGACATTTTTAGGAATCATTTCATCAACATAAAATCAATTTTCCTATTTTGTTTGTATCACAAAGCATTTAACTATTTTGCGGAGCTGTTTCAAAGTCGAAGGTGGTATTACAAGTTTCTGCAACTAGAATTTGTGGTTTCTGTGAACAAAGCCATGAGTTTATTTTTTGTGCTTCCCAGCCATTCTACACTTGAATTTGGGAAAGGATTGGCTATGTTTGTCAATGATTTTGTTGATAAACATCTTAGGGCTATAGTTTAATTATAGACCGTGAGAAATTACAATAATTTGTTCTATAATTTCCTATCTCTAGTTAGTCCTAGCTACTTGAAGTGTAACATTGTAATGAATCCCTAGTTTGTTCGAGATGGCACCACCCAAGAAACATTCTGGCCAAGTTGAATATTTAAAAAGAAACATGTATGATGATTTCCTGGATCAATTTCCCTTGTCAACGAATGATAGAAAAAAAGGATTGGTTCTGATACGAGGGAAAATCTTGGGGGAAGGGTTAGTGTATAATTGCTCCAACATTGTTGATGTTAGGGTTCCCCTCACCGACTTGGAAATGTTCAAATTATGGTATGGATAGAGGAATTTTCCTCACCTCTTTTCAAATGGATGGATGTATGATATGGGGAAGTTGGTGGTACCAACTGTGTTCCCTAATGTAGACCTGCTTAGGGTAGTGGCCACAAGGTATGACCCCATCACATGGGTAATTAGGGATAATGATGGAAGGGTTCTATTAAACATTAACATAGATGATATCCAACAGATTTTTGACTTGAGTGAACTGAGTGAAGACTTGGTTCCTATCAATCTTGAGGAAATGAAGCAGGAATATGCAAAGTTGAAGTCTCTTTTTAGAGCTAAGTTGCTTCCACCTCATCTAGCTAGGGTAGGAGGTTCTAGATTTCATATCAGCCCTAGTGACTAGGAACCATTCAGATTGAATTGTTTTGCAAACCATTTCTTGGCCACTTTCTATTCATTGTGTCAGATTTTGGGTTTTAGTCCTAGTGCGGTAATTCTTATTGCATACATGTTCATGGGGGTGAAAATACAACACACTAACTTCTCTATGGCCTATGACTTCACTTCTTTCTTGGATGAGAGGATGTATGAAAGATTGTCTAAGCTATTAAAAAATGATACTGACACTCAATTCTTATGGTATTCTATGTTGATGCATATGTTTCTATTTAAGAATCTTGACTTCTTCTCACGAGAAAGATGAAATTAAAAGGCAATGGGTTGATGGAAATGGTACCCCGATGCGAGATGTAAGGGTACGTAGATTTATCTTGTAATAAGGAAAGCACAAGTTATGTGCAATTTGATAATTGTTTTGTTTCCAGATTAAGGGCTAGATTGATGGTGAATGTACCTAGGATCCCTAAGGAGTTACATGATTTCCTCATGCCAAAGGAGAGGAAGCCAGAATTGAAGGTTTGCCATAACTGGGGTGACATTATCCCATTCCTAGTCAACACTATTTTGAGGGTATATGGTTTTCAAGGAGCCCCTCATATACTGCCATACAATGTGCCACCAAGAGTGTGGTTTGCACAAGTTATGTGGCAAATAGGTTGTATTCATGAGGACAACCTCACTGGGAGGAGTAAGGGAACATTTTTCCTAGATTATATAGTGGTGTCTGATTTTGCATTTTCAAAGGGAGGTTGGGCATTTTGGCTAAATTCTTTGTTGATTACCATTTGAGATGTAGTCCAAAGTGGCAACATGATCATGAGAGTTTCTTTGCTCTTTTCAGACAAAGAATAAAAGCTAGAAAATTTGTGCATGAGTTCAACTTCCCTAAGGACCTGATTAGAAATGAGTTCGACCTAAATAGATAGGAGTTGAACAAGGAGAAATGGATAGCTTATAGTAAGCTACTAGATGTTGTGCATAAAATGGATCCCAAA